>PXOD01000696.1:0-14654 GCA_003012165.1 Paramyrothecium roridum
CCCTTATAAACGATGGGCTGTACGAGCATCCCGAAGACCAGTATTGTACTGGGCATTTCAAAGAGCCATCCGCTCTGCTGTTTGAGCTGAAACGATGCCCATTTCCCCTCGGGTTCCATTGAAGCATGATGGTGGGGCTTCCTCTCGCTGCTTCTTTACGCCGAGGTACCTGTGGGCCTCTTCTTCGCTGTTATCCTCTCTAGGCTCGTAACGCATTCTCGCGAGCCCGAAAAGAAAATGAAGAAATGAAGTTTGTAGAGAACTAATAACATAAAGTGCCAAAAACCCTCCGGCTTCACTTCATTTCACTTCGCTTCACTTCACTTGGACTTCTCTGCATCCCCCCCGCCCCCCAACTTCTTGCGGATGGGGCCTGCTTGAAACTCTAAAATGTTCCATGAACCCAGAACATGTCCCCGTGCTCCAAGTTCCATTCCTCCGACTCAAGATCCGCATGTCCTCGATTGTTCTGGATGGCCTAGAACTTTTTGCCCAGAGCTAACGAATCTAAGCGTAAGTCAAGCTGCCTATCGGACTATGCGGGAAAAGGTATCAACCACATTGCACTTGGGGCCGGGACGACTACAATACTTTACTGAGTGTCGCAAATGCCGATGCGCTATGGTGATACGCCCGGCGTACCCCACAAATTTCAATCCCGATCCTCGTCAACTCGCTGGCCTAGTGTCATATACCCTGGTTGAATGCCTCTCCCAACGATCGGATTCATTATGTTATGCATCCGCTTCGTAGATGTGTTGGCTCATCGTTGGCAATAACTACATCCGCGTCAACGTTGATTTTATGTCATGGCTGTCTCTACACCGCCACATCAATTGCCGCGTGTTGATCCATTTCTGGGACGTCTTCTTGAATGAGGTAGTTATGTTGCCGTAACTATGTTTAGAGTGTATCCATGTAAAACGCCTTGTCCAATGGTATCATTTGATCCACAGCCTGATGCTGCTATCCCTTTTGTCAACCCCGTGAATCCCTGAAACTGAATAAGATTCTGTTTTAAGAACGCCTTGCATCTTGTCTATGCTCCCAACCTAGCATGGCCCCCTCCCATCGCCCAATAAAAGTCGCACGACTGTTGATGAAATGTCTATGTCCCCGTGGATGAGGAGCTCGACTCCCCGTCAGGGCTTCCGGGTCTTTCTTCACTTGAGTTGTCCCCAGGCTTGTCCTTGCCATGGGCTGTAAGGTTGAGCTTTTCGTCTAGTAAAGCGATAAGTCTTTCTGAGTACTGGTCCAGTAGCCCGCTCAAGACAGTCTCGTTCATAGCCTTGCTACGGATGGCGCGCTCGCCCAGTGCCGCCGCCGTTAGTCGCAGCTCTTGGTCTAGCTCCGACAGGGTATCAGCACTAATGGGCTCTGACGTGGCCAGCTTCTTCCTGTAGCTTCTCAAGGTGCGGCAAGCCTGTTCTGTCGCCATGTTGAGCGAGCCAAAAGTATTTGAGCTAGAAGAGGCCGTCGTCTTCTTTCGGCCATTGACTCCCAATGCGGGAAGTGACGGTCGTCTCCTGAGCTTGGATTTTGGGCTGGATGGCGGGCTGTCTGCTCGACTATCCCCAGAAGGTCGTCTCGATGGCGTGTTATCCATGATTGCACTGCTGCTCGGGCTCATTTGCTGCGGCCCAGTTGGTGTTCTGACGTTTCCGATGCTTGCGGCCAGGTTGAAACGAGATGTGCGCCGCTGTAGCGTACGTGGCGGCGAACGGCGGCCAGCCGGTGATTGCGCCTGAGGGCGTTGGAACTCGGCCAGCTCGGCTTTGGATAGAACTCGCCTAAGTGTAGGCCTGGGGGTGCTTATGTCCTTCGCTGGCGACGGGTCACGGCTCATCGGGATAGGCGACGGGTCGTCTAGGTCCAGATGCCAGACCATAATAGTCCCGTCCGAGCCTACACTCACTACCTTTTGGCCTCCTTCGTGCTCATCGACCAAAGTAACTCCGTTTATGGCCTCTGTATGGCCCCATTCACGGTCCAAAAAGGCACCCGTGTTTGCATCATATAAGCGGACCGATTTGTCCGTGTTTGATAGTCCTAAAAGGAAATCCATGTTCTTGGAAGGCCAGCGGCCTATGGTCAGGGCCTCCAGAATAGCCGACTCCATTCCACCCTCGTCGATGCACTTGAAAGAATTGATCTGGCGTCCGGTACCAATATCGAACTGGCATATTGAGCGATCCAGCAATGATACGAATATTGTCCGGTTATCTGGTCCCATGGTCATCGATGTAGGGGAAGCCCTCAGTGCAATGGCCTTTGAGGGGATGGCGGCCAGAGAAGTGTCATCCCCTGGCCTCGCCACTAAATCATGCACCTGCAATGTGCGATCTAGAGCACAAGTAATCACCTTGTCAGCAGCGGGTGTAAGTACTTGGACAACTCGCGCAGCGAATTCTAGCGTTTGAAAATGTTCGACAGTCCCGTGCATTGGCCGATGAAACAATTGCACCGTTCGGTCACGGCCGCAACAAGCCATCAGAAGTTTCGAGTCTTCTTCGTGGAGACTAATGCACATGCAATGCGATGAATGAGCTTTTGTGTCAAGGAGGGATTCTTTTGTTTCCACTTCTGTGACCTTGAGAATCCCCAACTGGTCTGCGGTAACCAGGAAGTCTCCTTGTCGAGAGACGCGTACGCTCACGAGCTGATTAGGAGGTTCGTATTCGTCTTCCGCCAAAGGTAGGTCGATAGGCACCTCCATGGACAATTTGACGTTTCCCTGCGTGTCCCAAAACGTCACATTTCCAACACCGGACCACGTCAAGAAATCTGCGTTCAGCTTGTTCGGCTTCAACACAGGCTGAATGCCCGTGATCGAATCGCCCTGTCCAGGTATAGGAATACGGGCCACTGATACCAGGGACTCGCCGGGCACAGAGTCAGCACTCATGATATCGATGGACTGCTGGGCGTCGATAGTCACAAGCTTATCTGTCAGGAATCCCATAGCCATGAACCCCAGGGGCGATTCAGTCGTGTTGAGAATACAATTTGATCGGCCATCCATGACTGCGGTAACGTCTAGTGTCGCACAATGACCGGTCTTTCCACCGACGTATGCAACACCACCGCGGATTGTCATGGAAGACACGGAGAATCCTAAACTCAGAACCCTGAGCAATTTCAGTTGCCGGTCGTCGTCATCCAAAATGCAGATATCCCCAGCCTCCGTGCACATGACCAAACGCTTACCATCCACGGCAGCGCAGGTGAAGGTAGCTTCAAGGAGAGAGCCAAGCAGGACATTGCGCCCTGGCAGCGTCCTCTGTGGGGTCGGTAATGGGGTACCAGGTTCGTGCATGAATTTTTGTTTCGTCGGAGAGATTGTTGGGGGCTCTTCCACTTTCCACATTTTGACATGGCGCACTCCCAGCGTGATGAGGGAGTTGCCCATCCACACCATGTCGCGGACGAACGAGGTGCAGCGATTTTGCTGGAAAAGCTTAGCAGCCCCTGTCCTAGGATCAATTCTCCAGACGTAGAGAAAGCCATCATTGGCAGAGCCAAGCGATGCCAGCCACTTTGAGTCGGCAGACCAAGCGACGCACTTGACTCCAAATGCGTGTTCCGTCATGCTCGCCACGGGGATGTCCGACGACGCATCCTGGAGGCTGAAGACCAAGACGCGAGGGGCATAGCCAGTCTCTCCTACGGCCAAGTAACGCCCATCTCGGCTCAATGCAAGGCAAGTGGCAGCCTTGATACGCTCCCGACTAGTCCACGTCCTTGACGTTGGCGAGTCGTTCCAGTCCGCCGGGTTGTAAGCCGAATCGCGAAAACTCGGTGCTATACGGCCCCGGCTGTCGTTGGCCTTGGGCGTCGACGTCGGTGTCGACGGCGAATTGTGATATGTAGTTGTTGGATATAAAGGAAGGGCAGTCGGGCGTGCTCGAAAGAAGCGCTGTGCGTAATTATCGCCGTCGACGTCCACGACAACTACCGCACCACCAGCAATGTAGGCAAAGGACGAGTTGAGCGTGTCAAACCCCGTCGGGCAGCAACACGTCGTGCCAATGACCCTTTTCAGAGCCAGGCGGGACTCGTGAAGAGCTCTGCCGCGTATCGGAGACCTGCCCGGACGGCCTAGGAGGGGCGAATTCGAGGGCGTGAGCTTGAGTCTGTTGCCGGCAGGTGTCGCAGCCATTGTGCCTCCATCGATCGGTGCTGAAGCTGTCGGATCGCAGAGAAGAGTGCTATGAGGGGCCGCAAATAGTCATTGAATATCATGAAGAGCAAATGCACTAGCAGGAGGAAAACGCGGTCGATGGCGTGGAGCCGTGCAAAGTGAGAAAGTAGAGAAAAAATCGAGAATGCGAACTGGGTGGTGAAGAAAGCGAGCGGTGTAAGTCGGAGGTTTTGGCAGGCGGCGGCGGCGGCGGCGGCCAGCGAGCGGTCGTTCAGGTGCTAAATGCTGGCCATTGCTGTCAGATGAAGCTCTGTAGATGTGGTGGGCACCTGCGGCGAGGGCCCAAGGTAGGTACGACTTACAGCGACATGAAGAAGGAGCACGAGAGCTCGCTTCGATGCTGGTTGAAAAGCCAATGTCAGGCGGCGACGGCGGCCCTGGAGCAAAGACGTTCTCGGACCAGCTCCGCAGAGGACGATGACCGGGCTCCCCATGTCCTGTCCTGTCCTAGGCCTGGCCATTGTTTACTAGGCTAGCACCAACGCAGCCGAAGAGTGCGTTGGCCCTGTGAGGGGTCAGTCCTGTTCGAGCCATTAGCGGGACATGCTACGGGCCATTCGCCAATCAGCACAGCTGGCAGGGGTTCTGGTTCCGTCTCCCGCGTTGCTGGGCCAGACTCTGCTTCTGGCCCGTCACAGTCACAATCTGGTACGCCACGGACAAGGTCATTATTACCACCTGCGATCCACCGCCAAACCATACCGCATTTACGAAGCCACGGGGGTCACTGAACATGGGCATGGGCCAACCACGGCTGGGATCGTCATTACCAAGAGAGTGAACAGCAGGGGTTGACTAGTCAGGTGCATGCCAAAGCTCAGTATCAAATCACGACAGTTGGGGTTGCACTTATCAAAGTCTGCCAACGGTGTCATACTGTGCCGTATGCGTATGTATTGCATTGGCTTGTTTCTATAAGCCAAATCCTCTCAATAGATTCTCGCCGTATCTATTCTATCCGTCATTTGCAAGCCCCGAGCACCACCAAGTCCTGAGCCCGTGCAAGTGTAGATGAATGCTTAACAACGCCCGCCAGCTCGCCAATGTCGACAGTACCAAGCTATGCCAAAAAAAAAAAAAAAACGCCCTCATGTCATAAACTGCCTTTCATACAGCAAGGCCTTCTTCAGATGCTTCGTCCCTCTCTAGACGTTCCAGCCCTGTGCCGACTGCTCCGTAGACACGAAGTGGCACCGAGACATCAAAACTCTCACAGGCTAGATTTTCAACTCCAACAAGCACTAGTCCACCCTTTTCGTCTTGCGAAATCTGCTCCAGTAGAGGGTGGGGTGCTGGGTTTTCTTCTGGGCTCGAAGGCCCCAGTCCCTGTGAGGGCACGACGAACTCGACGCGGATTCTCCATTCGAGGCTTACTCCACTGGTTATGAACTCAGGAGTGGCATTGATCGGAATTGTTGGCGTAAAAACCATCCGTCTGGAGTACAATGTTGCCTCCGACGACGTAACGTACACTTTCCTTGTTACGCGATGAATGCTGGACTCTGATCGCACAGCCAGTGTGGGCTCGATTTTCTCCGATGTCTCGAGGGCTGTGTGCACCGCATAACACGGTACGTCGGCATCTTTGAAGTCGATAGCCATCGTAATGACTTCGCCCAGCCTGTAAGCGGGTCTCGTCAACATCAGCACACCGATACGCTGGCCATTTCGCGAAATCTCAAAGCGATTCGGACTCTGTTGCCCCTCAGCTGCTTGGTTGCTCCTCATTATGGCGAGATGAATGGCTTCTTTGGCGGTTGTTGTATCCTCAAACAAGGATGGGCGTCTGGAGTCCAAGGTGGCCGTTGGTGATAGGAGTGTACCGTTCGGCCCCTGCGTTGGTCGATTGACCAGTTCGTCAACATATGACAGAAAACCATTGAGGTTGTCTGACGGCTTCTGCGGCTTCGCTTGATTTTGTTTGGTCGTGTCTTTGCCAGGACTTGCGACCTGTGCTTCGTCGCGGAGCAGGATGTATGGATTTAGAAGATCATGGCCTAGAATCTCACCATGACTATTAACGCTCCCCAGAACTCGGAACGGTATCTCTACCGTTCGTATCTGCTGCTCCTTCGCGCCTCCGGCTCTCTGCGTGCCTATGACCATGCTGTACCATATCTTAACCGCCTTTCCTTTGTGGGTTGGCGGAAGACCTTTTGGTAGGCGAAAGGAATACTCATATACCCGACTCTCGCCGGGAGCCAATTGCAGGTCGACAAACAGAATCGATTGCGGTGTCGTAAGAAGGGGGATGGACTTCGAGTTCGCGGCGCCCCGCATCTCTTTGATGGTGCTCAATTCCGAACCGCCCAGTAAATCTCCTATTGAAGAACTGATGTTGCCCCAACCAAATCCTCGCAATAATCCGCTGTCGCGCTTGGCCGTGTCCACGCCTACAACGCCTCCTCCGCGACCACCGACAACGCTTTTCTTCTTGACGTGCTCAAAGGGCCCATGACTGACCAATGAGGCGTCAAGGGAGAAAGACCCTTGGACTTGGGCATATCCCATAATGAGAGATTCGGGTGTTTTTGGTTGCAATGGCGACATGCCAGAGCTGCGCCGTAGATGCGGTGGCCGAGCGTGGCCCCTGGTCGGTTGCGTCACGTACTCTGAAGCCAGAGTTTCGGAGGAATTGTTGCTCATTGAGTAGAACTCTCCGCTGCTTCGCGGAGTCCCTCCTCCCAGGCTCGTGCTCGACAAGATTCGTGCAGCCGGTGCCGGTCTATCAACGCCATTGTCCTTCTGTCGAAGTGGGAGATTACTGTCGGCGATGGGACTCAGTAACCCATCAACGATTGGCATTGGCGCATTGTGCTGGACCTCTGGCATCGGCGGAGGCGCAGCGGGGAATCGAAATTCCGGCATGGGATTTGGCGATCCCCGGGGTGATCTTCGCTGCTCAATGAAGGCAGGAGTATTAGGCATAGTCGAGGTGCCAGGAAGACGTCCGAATCGCTCAGGCGGATACGAGGCGTTGAAAAGGGGGGAGCTGTGAAGTCTTGGAGATGCTAGCAGCCTTGTCAGCAATATCCAGGTTTTCCATTAGCATTGGACATACTGGTCTGAGAGCCACCCGAGCCACCTGCGTGCGCGCGTGGCACTATCTGCAGGCTAGAAGCCCTGGTATGGCCACGTTGAGGGCGCTGAGACCGTGAGGGGTTCTCATTGCGCTGCTGGTGGTGCTCGTCTATGGTACTGGTTGATCCGATCGACACGATAGAGACGGATCGCTTGTGGCTGTGACCTGGCCGGGTGTTGTCTGCGGCCTTCGTCTGCGGCCACTGAATAGACCCCGAGCGGCCCCTGGAGTTCGACGGCGGTCCGCTCAGAGACAACGCCGAGCGACGGTGTCCACGGCCATTGCTCGATGCCGACGGCGGAGGGGTTAGGCCTGCCTGGACCTTTGTTCGTCCAAGCAAGGGCGAAGCGAGCCGACTCCGGTCCAATTGCGGGGATTGGTTCTGCTGCTTCTGCTGGCCAGACCCCGAAGCAACGTTCTTGAACGTTATGGTGCACTTGACCTCCTCCCCGGCGAAGACGGTCTGGTCATGCCAGCGCACGAAGACGCGTATATTGCTGGGCGCTTCGGGCGCCATGGCGGCTGTGATCCCTCAGTGGGGAGCGGGTGCAGAAGAGCCGCTGTGCGAACGCAGATACGGCATCTCCGCACCTGGAGTTTTTCGAAGAGAAGGGACAACGCACGCCTTACGGGTTGGTCAATCGTTGCATGATGTTAGTGAAAGGAGACGCCAAGGTGCGCCGTTTAGTCAGTCGCCTTACGCAGGTAGCTCCGCGTCCCGAGCTTCTGACTGGGGTGGACCAAAGGGGTTAGTGCGCCTCGGTGCCGAGCCGCGCCAACGTCCGTTTTCAACCACTGCCTCCATTGTCAATCGTCCCGTCTCACATTTCAACGAGGCGTCGCGGTTCTATGAAACAGAATCTGGTTGAGAACTACTTGGGTTGACGACGGTCTTGATTGCCATGGTTTGCATTACCTTAGGTTTGCCACTATGGTGTCGATAATTGCTACAACAAATGTGAAACCTCCCGCCAGCGAGGAAGAGACGGGGGAAAGACCTGTCAGGATTTCCCTTCCTGCCCAGCATGTGATCTTCTGGGTAGTTTCTGCAACTTACTACCTAGGTAGGTATTTTCTCAACCCTAGCGAACATTCGTTGTCAATCTTCCCCCCTTAAGTCCCAAATGAGTCCCAGAAGACTAAAACTGTTCTAGCCTTCGGTCAGATCTACTGCCTCTACAGGTGATCCACGCCTCCCTTTCTTGCTTCGCTTGAAATCTCCACGCATCAGCTTCTCGGCTTTCTCGTCACGTTCGCGCTTGAGGCTGTGTGGCATGTCTGGAGCAGACTCCGTCTGCAGCAGGCCAGAAGTTAGTCTCGCTCGAACCATTATGAAGATTACGTACCCGAGCCCTGGGAGCATCATTGCTCAACTGAGCTCCCGAATCGGCTTGGCCGGCCTCATACGGGATGATGAGCTCATCTTGCAGTGCCTCTTGACGTGGTGTCAGTAGGTTTCCAGTACCAAGGTCTGTTTTCTGGTAGCATACTCAGTGACCGGTATTTAAACTCGAAGCGGCATATGGCGGTTTCGTGTTTCGCGTCTATTGTCGTTACAGCCTTGACTACCTGACCTTCGGAGTATCTGTTCCCTGTCAACGATTTTCAGAATCATTGGCACGGATTGCTATGGCACTTACGAAGTTCCATGAGAAAGGCTTCTACCTTTCATTGCTTTCTCGGCTATGCGAAATTGGTCTCTTGCTTTAAAGCTGTAGGATGCGGGCACGGTAGGGCCTCTTTGAGCCACAGAGATGGAGACCGCAATGACCCCTAAATTATCAATCACCCTTTTGTCTTCTACAATTCGATGGTCGTCGTCAACTTCCGCTGCCACCCGGCGAAGAGCCACGTTAGTTCAGCCTATTCTTCCGGGTTATGAGAGTACAAACCAAGCTCAATGGTGGTGAACTTTAACTCGTGTGCGAGAGTAGCTCCAGTGATGGGACAGCATGATTTAATAGCTTTGATTTCTGTATCCTTTGGATTCTCTCCGGGCTTTGGGATATCGCACCACTTTCCCCGGATGAAAGCCCCGTCAACGAAAACGCGCACCATAATCTCGTCTCCTTTTTTGCCTAGCTGGCACTTGTCCGTGAGTTGGGCATGGATCGAAAATGTAGCACCAGATCGAGCCTCTATGTAACATGTGTTGACATGTATTCCTTCTTGAGCCCTTTCATCCTGGTGGTCGGCATATTCTGTGGCATCTTCACCAGCCACCCGAACTTTGACTGAGATACCGGGGACTTGTGGTATAACTGCCATTTTTTGGCGTGATAAACAGGATTGCGAGGAGGTCTACCGTTGGTTTCGTGTGTTGCCGTGTTGTGTTGGGGGAGAAGGGATGCTGCTACAATCTGAGGTTTGCGAGTGGGCAAACAAACAAACTTGAATGCGAGAAGTAGGAGAGAGAGAAAAGGTGTCTCGTTCTCTTAAATCTCTACTCGCCTTGGCTGGGAAGGCGCCACCTGCCGAGCGCCATCTGCCACCTGCCGAGCTCATAGCCCGTGCAGCAGCATGTTCTTGGTACCTCGGGCTACACAGATTGTACCCTGGTGACAATCATTCCATTACTTGCGGTGAGCTCATCCCGTGCCAAAGTAGCTGGGGGCGGGACTTCATTCTGTAGAGTAGGTAAGGTAGTCAAGCGCTGTGCTGGGCATTTCGCACTACCTAGAGTTGTACGTAGCCTGGTTGGAGTTTCCAGAGGGTACACCTTGTTTTCTGGCTTTGAGTCCAATCCTATGCAACCCCAACATAGCCAACATTTCCAGGCTTTACTTGGGGCTCCTCCAATACTGAGTTAAATCGTCATTTGCGCCGAGTTGTGTTGCTGCTTCACACGTCCTGGTCCCACTACAAAAACCTACCCTAGACTAGTGAATGTGGAAAACCTGCGGCATCAATGCCAACTACAGAAGGTAGTCATCCCCCAAATTCGCCGTTCTACATTCAGAACATTAATCTCGTAGTAGTACGGGGTATGTGCGCCTCGAAACATATCATGCAATGGCTGTCATTTTGGACCCACGACATAGGCGTGGTTCATCAGTGGCACTCAGTCATTGACGTTAATACAAGTCGTGGCGTCAACATCAGAATCGAGCCTCAAGGTCAATGTAAAATAATTGGAGCCAGGCACCGGGACAAACAGAGATGCAAAATAAAATGCCTGCAATATGAAAGGAACACGACTCCACGAGTGCAAAAAAGAAGATTCATAGCAACACCTGGTCTCGATCCAGGGACCTACGGGTTATGAGCCCGTCGCTCTTCCCCTGAGCTATGTTGCTTATGACTTAATGTGATTTCAGATGAAGGTGAGTAGTTTTATTTTGGATTATACGGGCATCTGTCCGACGGCCGGCGAAAATTTGTGCGTAGGTGTGACTCATTTTGGTATGACGGGGCCCGGAGGCCCACCTGTTCTCGGTCCTAGCCTCGCCCCCATCGTGACCCCATTCCTCCGAAGGAGCCTCAAAACGGACCCATCAAAGCGGGTCGGTTGGCCATTTTGGTGACTGGCCAAAAATGTGCCGTGAATTTGTGCCTGGTTGGTCGAGGGGGGAGGATTTGAGTGTG
The DNA here is from genome assembly GCA_003012165.1 of Paramyrothecium roridum. NCBI lineage: Eukaryota > Fungi > Ascomycota > Sordariomycetes > Hypocreales > Stachybotryaceae > Paramyrothecium > Paramyrothecium roridum. The sequence continues at coordinate 10,869 of PXOD01000696.1, forward strand.
CAATTCCATGTCCATCGTCTCCTGTCGCTCCAGGCTTGTAAGTCCTTCAAACGAATATCATGATTATATAAACAGAAGCCATGGTATCTCATCGTCGAAATCATTTCTAATATACAAAGTATAATTAATCCATAGGGGAGGATGGTGGCTGGAATATTATTATCGGCGTCATATCAAGCTGACTCCCATGACTCTCCCCACAATTGATTGAGGTTCAACCCCAGAAGCTCGAGGCTCGGATCTAGGTTGAACGGTTGCGTCAAGTCGCTACCCATCAGCCATGAAGCAGCGGTAGGGTCAGTTGCTCCAGGGATTGACCCTGGGAAAGTAAATGGTGTGATAGACTATGACTCGACGTTAGACATGTAAAACAAGATAAAAACGGCGATAAAAGGATAGAATCACCTTCATTCTATCAGACAATCCGTTACTGGTTCCAGCAAGGGTGGCATCCGCACATATTGATGCTGGCTGCACTTCGTCTGGTGGCGTCGAGGCTTCTTGATTCGCAAGAAGCTTGTAGTGAAGACTGACAAATCTCTCTGCAGAAGTAGACTTAGCAACCTCGACAGACTTGGTGCCCAAGTGTGCTTCGAGGAGTCCAAGTGCCGAGCACATAATTGAGTAACCCCAGGGCTCATTGTTGCCGGTGCGGAGTAAGCGATCTTCCTTCATTGCTATGCATTTTTCAATGAGCTTCAGCGTATGCTGTGAGTTGATCATGATCATGTTCGTGGAACCTCGTGGTTGGAGCATGGTGACGCTGCAAAGATTAATGGCTGTGGTCAAAGCATCCTCTCGCAAGAAATTGAGGGCGCGGACTCCCTGCTCATAAAGCTTGTCGTGTAAAAGAACTATGTCTCTCGCTGCGTTATAGTAGATGATCTCGGAATACTGGTACTTTGAGTTTTGCTGCCTCAGCTTGAGGAAGGGCTGGTGAAGTGGAATGATGTATTGCCTCAACTGGACGTGCAGTAAGGTGTACGCAATCAATGGGTTCTTCTTGCCGTTGCCAGGGTCTGAGGTCATGTCCCACGACGGCAAGGCGTCAATCTCCTGTGTCAAGTCGTTCGTGTATCGGATGACTTGGTCGTAGTCGATTTGTGAGACTGGCCCAGTGAGCAGCCTACTCAACTCGAGACGAAGCTGCAGACTCTGTCGCGTCAAATTTTGAAAGGACGAAAATGTATACTCCTTTGGTGGCTTGGATGGTGGCAGGACAGTGGTATCCTCGTCAAAGTCTTCATCGTCAAGATTGCGTGGTGCATTCGTGTCATAGTGAAGCTGGCTGACCAATGTCGGCAGGCCGTGGTCAAACGACGCCTGCATATCAAACTCCTGGACCGTCGACCAAATGCGGCGGCGCATTTCCTGATTGTAGACATCAATCTTGCCGCCCATATGGCTGGGTTCACGATGAAGACCAACGGCAATACCATCTTGAATGAGTGCGCCTGAGCCGGTCCAGAAACGCTTCTTCTTGATCGTATTCACACGCTTGCCCAGGTAAAGCAGGCATGCCAATTGATAGTGTATGAGCCTGCGATGCTTTTGGCTTTGCTTGGATTGCCACTCGTCACAAGCTTTGATCCACTTCTCAGCCCAATGTCGGGCATTTGACATCATGCCGATGAACTTGAGTTGCGGATGTGCCTGAACACAACTGGCGACAGCCATCATGGCCAATATCAATGCAGTAAATGCTGCATACCGCTGCGTAGACCCCAGCTCCCAGTAGGCTTCATATTCCTTTCTGAACGTCGGTATGTGTACGATTCTGTGTACTTGTTCAAATTGATCCAGGTACACCATGATCAACGCGTCGGCCTCCTCTTTTGTGGGAAGAAGAGCTTCTAGCTCTAGATCCCGTTGGGCGAACAGCCTTTCTCGCTCTTCACGGCGGCTCTTGCGGTCCTTTCGGTCGTGCTGAATGACGGGACGCAGCCACTCGTCGGCCGTCTCTCTCATGAAGGGACAGAGACCCGTCAGCTCGACAAAAGCCATACTCGCGTTGTGAGGTCCGAAATAACGCGTGCGGAAGCCCTTGCCACGAAAGAAGCGCAACTCACCCTTCTCACCTGCCGTGCTGCTGGCGGCGATGCATTCCTCAACCTCTGGACGGACGGCTGCCTCACCGTCCGGGATGGCCTCATCTTTTTGCGTAGTTGGAGAATTGGTGCCGCCAACAGTGCTCCCATCGTAGGAAGTTGTGGCACCTGGACGCGTGAGTAACGTCTTCAGCTGGGCAATTTCGAGCTCGAGGCGTCGAATGCGATCATGGTCCTGCCGGGCCAGGTCGGAAGGGTGGATTGGTAGCCTGCCGGCATCAACGGAGCCAAAGCGGCGGGAGTCCAACTGAGCAAACTGTGGTGGTATGCCGGACGAGGCGTTGACAACCTCGCCGTTGCGGGCTTCATAGCTGCAGCGGTCCGGGGTACCGCTCTTGATGCACCGTTCACATGGGAACCCCCGGTCGCAGGAGAGCTTTCGGCGGCGACATTCAAGACAGCTTAGCCTCACTCTTTGCCTCTTTCGAGGGGGTTGATCGGATCCATTCACGGAGCTATCGTGGCCTTGGTCGGATTCCGGAGTCTCATCTCGGTTGTGGTCACCCATGACGGCAGTTGGCCCAGTCGCCGAGGATGAATGTCGAAGGAAAGTGCAAAAATACACTCTCCAGCCAGGGAGCGTAAATATATCATCCAGTGACGCGCCCTTTGCTAATCAATCTCATCTGATAATTCAGAAGATCATGACTGTGTAAGTCAAAAGCATTTTTCTTGGGATGACAAACTCCGAGCGGAGTTACGAGATTTTCTTTCCCCTCTTGGCGTGCCTACGGCCGCTGAGTCAGCGCAATTGGGAGCGATGCTTCAAGCTGCCTTCTTCTAAATAAAGACATGGTGGGTAAACTCCCCCCTCCAAAAAGGTGTTCATGGGACCCATTTCCACGAATCAGGGCTGAGCGCAACTAGCTTCTTCACAACACCGCAACTTTTGGGAAGTTCCCTCAGCAGGAGACGGGCATGCTGGAGGCTTACTATTACTCGCAGTAACAGAAACATTCGAGCTGCAAGTCATGATTGCGAGGAATAATCCTTTTCATCACCATAGCACGTAGGACTTGCTTTCCTCACTGCAAAGTCTGAGACAGAATTCGCAGTGTTACCCAGCTGGTGTAATTTACGTCTTTATTTGCGGCGTCATCCAGTAATGTACAGAGCATGCTGGCAGCAACTCTGCTTTTTTCTCTTCTTTATATCTTTTTTTTATCGCCTTACGGCCGGCGGCTCGGAGCTCCGAAACAGACCGCATGCAGAAGCATTGGACTTGGTTCCCAAAGTGGGCTTAACAGACTTTGAAGGCCCGAAGCATCCGCGCAAAAGAAAACAAGAAGGGAATAAGGGGGAAACGGCCCCAAAGCGCCATGAATCCTACCGTGATCTGCACCTGTGCTTGCAGCCCTACGCTCAAATCCCCAAATCTGTACCCAGCGATTCCTTGCACGGTTCTTTTCACTCGTCTCGTCATCGATGCATCCACTTTTTCCCTCAGATGCCTCGGCTGCTTCACTCGACTTTTGTTAACAGCTTCACTGAAGTGGGCCTCAACATCAGATGCGTCTACGCACAGAACACAAAACGGGTAGATCGTCGAATCGGGAAGTCAATGCCGCAGGTTCCACGATCTTATGTTCAAAAAATCTTCCCGCGTGTTGGAGCGCTTTCACAAAACCAGGAGGCCACCCGTGTCTGAGGAATGTAAGCTGCGATATGTGAGCGTTTT
>PXOD01000699.1:0-21470 GCA_003012165.1 Paramyrothecium roridum
AAAAGCTGGAGCGTGGCAGCCGCCCAAGTACCGAGCCTGATCTAGCACGGTCCTCCCTAGTCGTTCTCCCGTACTTGCCTGCTTGCACCAAAGTCATGTTATCACTATGCTTGTAATTAGGCCGTGGCGAGACCTGCACTGCCACAAATTCAGCTGCTATTGATGTGGCTGGAGCTCCTTGGGTGTAAACTGCGTTTGCGCCGCACTGTACACATAATCAAGCCGGAAAGCCAAAAAAAAAGAAGAAGAAAAAAAAAAAACGAAAAAAGTATAATCATGAAATTAGAAAATCCAAGACTATTGTTCATAAGAGTAATATGATCTTCTATAATACTGGTAGGAAGGTCTCAGGCAAGAACATCATATGTCCATTGATATTGTCAAGGTAACTTTGAATACGAATATGGGAGCTTCAGTACCTACCTTATCTAGTATATACTTACCTACCTTAGAGGTATCTTACACACCTACTTGTCAAAGTATTCGGCATTTTGCTGTACAGTATTGCTTGTTTTTGCCGACTGTTTGACACAGTAAGTGGCAGGGTGGATCTGGAGAGCCAGGACAGTGCCAGCATTGACCCATGCCAACCTCGGGCATTGCGGCGAGGCCAAAGCGGGCTGCTGAACGCACTAGCCGTGAGCCCACCGGGCGCGCGCGCAAGGTCAATGGTGGATGGTGTGTTAGGTTTCAGGTGCCATCCAAAGGTCCAACCAACAGCACAGGTACCCAATCTGGCAGGCTGTTTGCTTCACGATCCTTCGGCCAAACACCTCATTCCCTCCATCCGACATTTGCTGTGTGCAACTAGCCACCGTCCTCGCCTCTTCCGTAGCAGCGCCTTGGTCCCCTCCAGAGGCATCGGTACCGCGACAGGTAAAAATACGCGGCGGCAGTGACGACGACGACGACGACGACGGCCCGCTTGCGATCCTGAACGTCGCCTTGGTTGCGACAACACTTTTCCCTGCATACGAGGTCTCCTCTACAACCATGCTCTCCATCCCTACGCGCCAACGCCCCGATTATTGCTCAGCCAACTCGTGAACAGACGAAAACACCTAACCTTGACTCCGATTGATTGATTTTAACCCCCCCGGGGCATGGGCTGACAACCTCTGACGCCATGGCCGGAACACAAATGCAGTTGGAAGATTGTATGTGCTGGAGACGCACTCCATGTTTCGTAGTGCTTGCGCTGATTGATCCGCGCTGTTAGGGTTGGACGATCTATGTGTTCGCTTCATCATCAATCTTCCCCAAGAAGACCTATCCTCTGTTGCTCGCATATGCTTCCAAGTCGAAGAAGCACAATGGTTTTACGAGGATTTCATCCGCCCGCTCGATGCGTCCCTCCCCTCGATGACCTTGCGGACGTTTTGCCTCCGAATCTTCCAACACTGCCCGCTCCTGGCCTCGTTCTCGGTCGAGAACCACACCAAGGCCTTTGAGGAATTTCTCGAGTACAAGACACGTGTGCCTGTACGTGGCGCGATTATGCTCAACCATGCCATGGACTCGGCCGTGCTCGTGAGAGCATGGAAGAAGGGTGCCAGCTGGAGTTTCCCCCGTGGCAAGATCAACAAGGACGAAGACGACCTGGATTGCGCCATTCGCGAGGTTTGGGAGGAGACGGGCCTGGATCTTCGCGCTGCCGGCTTGGTCCCAACCGAGGCGAAGCCTAAATACATTGAGATCCCCATCAAGCAGCAGCAATTGCGTCTTTACATATTCCGCGATGTCCCCATGGATACCAAGTTCCAACCGCAGACTCGGAAAGAGATTAGCAAAATCCAATGGTACAAGCTTTCCGAACTTCCAGCATTTCGCAAGAAGGGCGCTCAAGGTACCAACGATGCTGCTGCTGCGGCCCAGGCCAACAAGTTTTACATGGTGGCTCCGTTCCTTGTCCCTTTGAAGAAATGGGTGCACGCGCAAAAGAAGATCGACGAGAGGAAGGCGGCCAGCGAGCGTTCCCTTCACCCGCAATATCATAACGCCATCGAGGAAGCGATCACTGATGATGACTCCGCCTGGCAACAACAAGAATTGGCCGCTCCCTATGAGGTGCCGGCCATCGAAACCCTTGACGGCGCCACGCAGGAGTTGCAACGACTGCTCAAGATGCAACCGCCAACCCAAGGCCTCCAACCTGCTGTTCCCCAACCCCAGAACGACAAGGCCAGCGCATTGCTATCCATGCTCCAGTCGAAGAATGCTGACCTCGGCCCAGCGTCGCATGGTGCCGCCGCTCATACACCCCATACTCCTTTAGACCATACTGTAACCGAAGCTCCTCAGCCCCAGAACCCCCATCACTACCACGGCAATCATCACGGCACGCAGCTGAACTCCCACCAACCTCCGCCGCCGTTTGCTTTGAACCAAGGACAAGGAACGCAATGGAATTATCCTCCTGCCTATAATCAAGGGGTGCCACACCTTCCCCAAGGCTTCCAAAACGAGGCGGAGAAATTCTATGGCAACAACCGAGCTGCTTTGGTTCACCCGCAGCCTCTGCCACCTCAGGTACAAAGATCCATTCTCACCCAGAAAGTGCTACAGGAAAGCTCCAAGGCTACCTTTGCAGGCGGTTTGCCTCAGAACCCGACGCAACATGTACAACCCAGCCACCAGCAGCAGCCGCCTCCTCAAATGTTACCTCAGGGCTATCAGCAGCAGCCCGGAGGCAGGCCAGTGCCCCTCAACGGGCAGTCCATGGCGTTGCTTAGTGCTTTCAAGCGGGATGCACCAGGTGCCCCAACTGCTCAGCCCCAAGAACCTCATCCTATGCCCGAAGCCGCTCATTTCGGCCAAGGGCACCAGATTCCCTTCGGACACCAGGCGCCGGCTCAGGGCCACGTTGGCGTACCTTTTCAACAGCAAAAAAGCCCAACCGAATTGGCAGGGTCTGGTGTTGCGCCTCCTACTGAGCAGCACCGTTCTGCCCTTCTGAGTATGTTCAAGAAGGAAACGCCAGATGCAGGCTCCCGTAGAACACCAGCTGAGTCCAACCCGGCCGGCCAACTGGAAAAGGAATCTTTGCCGCACTTCCCCGCGCATACTTACAACTCCGGGGTTGCCTTGAGCTCCAGCCAAGGCCATGTAGATGTGGCCAACATGGCCATGAGCCAATTGTCTCTGCACCCTCGCCACGCTCCATCCAATACCCATCCACCGGCCGGGGCCCGCCTCTCCATGTCGCCACGAGCCTCGAACGTCGCCCAGTCCATCATGCCCACGCAGCAGCCGCAGCCAACACGCATACTTCAGCGCGGCCAAGACCCTCGTTCGTACGGCGTGCCTGAGCAGCCGTCTGTGCCCTACGGCGGCCATTCGCCTTCTGTACGGCCAGCTGAGGCTGGTGCGAGCGATCAGAAGCGGCAGCTTTTGTCGCTCTTCGGCAAGCAGCCCGGATCACCCAGTGCGGTAGCTCTAGAGGCGGCGCAAGGAGACCACATTGGCGGGCCAGAAGTGCCACGATCTCGGGTCGCATCCATGGCATCAACCAGCGCCGCGTCATCCCGCCTGGGTCGCCAGACCCCCATCTCGCCCGCGGACCAGAGCTTCCTGCTGGACTATCTCCAGTCAGTCACGAACAACGCAACGCGTTGAAAGGGCGGGAGTTGCATCATCATCATCTAAGCGCAATCAATTCTCTTGTTCGGGCGGGGGGAAAGGTGTCTGTGAGCATTTTACTTGTGGTATGCGCTGCTCGAACCTTGGTTCATCATTTAGTGGGTTACGGAGAATTAGGAAAACCAGCATTGGGTACGGGTATGGGCCACGGTTGTAGTCAAAGTCCATGGTCTCTATGGTTCGATACAAACGCGCAGAAGCGATATCTCTGGCAGATTGTAATTATCACACTCAGCGCCATAGTTGTATTTCAGCGACCGTCGACATGTATCCTCTTGGTGCTCTTAGTGCCCCGTCAGCTCAGCTGCGAGCACTGTGAACCATGGAGGCTACGATCATTCAGTCTCGACCACTCAGGAATTACTCGACTTTGCTTTCTCAACTTTGTGATATACTACTGCATTGCATGATGATTGGTATAAAGTTATGTAACTCGTAGACTCAAGAAATCAAACAGGCGACGAATACACTCTTCTGGTGCTAGTTAAAGCAAGACACGACTGCAAGCTCTCCGTTCCATAGATTGAATGGCACAGATATAAAGCCTTAGGAAAGGACAATCATAAGCCTAGTAGTGGGAGCTTGCCATGGATGGATCTCTGCTGCTTTACATTTTCATTTTGACGAAGACAAAAGCTCAAGGACTGCGCAAATCGCTCACCGTTAATCATCACTGTCATTGCTTTGCTCGTCGTCATCGTCGTCGGCAGCTTCCTCCTCAAAATTCAAAAGTTGGAAACGGTTTATCGGTAGACCAGATGGCCTCTTCTTGGGAAGGGTAGGAAATGTAGTAGAAGTACGGCGTTGCTTCTGAACCGGCATACGATCGAGAGATTGAGCACATTCGTCTTTGTCCCATTCGATACGGGAGCCCCTGTATTTGCTAAGAAGAGGAGTGGATAGCCGAGTGGTTAGCAGAATAAAACATGTAGAAAAGTGACAGCCTCAAAGGGTTCTTACAAACGACTCATCATGCAGGAACGAGCAAAAGCCGCACAACTGACAGAGTTTGTGGAGATGAAGCAGCTATCGGCGATGATATCTACCTTGATCACGACAATATTGTGAATGTGGTCGAGGTCTTCTCTAATACTTTCTTCGGTAAGGTTAGGATCGCAGTGCTTAATGACGAGATTTCGGGTGGCACCGAAGCTAATCTTTTGCGCAACGTGACTGGGAAGTGCAAATTGGCGTTCATTCCAAGACAATTCGACCTGTTCCAAGATTGTTAGGATCATGGCTGTGACACGATTACTTGGCGATTTCTTACTCTCTTGTCATTGATGTACAAATCGTTCCTGCGAACATAGGCGTAGTATGCATTTGCATCATCGCCGTGCAAGAATGAGACGGTTGCTGTACCGTCTCTGCGCCTGAGAAAAACGTCAAGAAGCTGGCCACCGCGAACCACGGCAGTGATGTCGGCATGGGTGACGCCATCTGGGAGGTTGCTGAATTGCAGTGTTCTAGTTGCGTCTCGCTCAAAAGCCCGTCGCCGTGGCACAACGGGCTTTGGCGCATCGTAGGCAGCTTGAGGACTGACTTTAGTGACCTCAGTGTCGCTACTGTCAGTCTCGGCGTCTTGTGGTCCACATGGCAGGGATTCAATTCCCGACTGGTGTGCCGCAGGCTGAGAAAAGGGGGTTGCGAACGGTGAGCGAGTTGGATCGAGGCCACGGCCGTAGGTTGTGGAACAAGAAGAATGGGACGTCTGCGTCGCCGGGCGATCTGAATCGCTGTCGGCATTCAGGCCCGGAGAATTCTGCGAGCCAAACTCGAAATTGCTGAGAATCTGAACAGAGTCAGCAGGAGAATTTTCATGGCATGCCCTGTTCAAAGCTGGACCCTTGCGGTTCCATGACTCGGGTCTAGCACAGCCGAGACGAGCAAAAGAATCAAGATAATTGGATACGTACGTCGATAGTTTGATGGTCGATACCGCCATTGAGAAGACTCTGACATAAGTTTTCTGTGAAAGTGCCAAAAGAAAACTGGTTAGACGAAGTGCTTTGTGCAAGAACACCTGAACATGGATATAGCATACCGTATTTGCGAGCTGTTTGCATCAAGGCATCATACTCACTCTGAGTGATGTTAACATGAGTGGCAGAGTTTGGCAACTAGAACAAGATGACGAGTGAGTAAATGGTGACAACAAGTCGATCCGAGTAGGACATGTTCCACTTACACGAGGTGCGAGTTGGGCAAACTGGGTGCCATGAGACCTATCCAACACCGTGTAAGCTGAGGTAAAGCCAGAGCTCCGGGCAAGACTCGCAAGAGTCATGAATCTTGTGAGACTCACCAAGATGAAGCCATGATGGCAGCTTTGGAAGGCATGGCCCTGTGGTATAGAAAGCAACACAGAAGTATGCACTAAGTAATCGTTGGCGTTGAGAGGAAGAGATGGAAACAAGAGGTAAACAGAAACGGATAGAAATAGAAAGAGTAGGAACAGTGCATTTCCCTCACGTGCCATTACTTCCAACACCTACCGTGCGGTACCTTACATTACCTCACCTTACCTTACCTTACCTGAGCCCGGGTAGGTAGGCCGATGGTGGCTGTCAGTTGTCAAGAGAGGTATGTGGGAGGTAGACAGGTACCTTCCGTGGCTCGCTGCAGCTGGCAACGTGCAGCTGGCAACGGCCTTGCTGAAGGTCTGGTAAGGCAAGGTGCCCGCCCAATGCTATGGGTTACCAGTTTGTGGGATACAGGAACAGCCAACGGCATACTGCCTTAGGTACCTAGGTGTACACTTTAACGTGCTTACATTTACATACCAAATCTAAGGTACCTCAAGAACTACAATACCGCAATCAAAGATATCCAGAGCATCTAGCAAACGAAGAGCAGTAGAGGGAAGCTTACAGCTAACGTCTCACCAACGGTTACGTTGGCGAATTTGCAGGTGATTCACAATCCAAAGGAGAAACACACGTTATTATGAATGGTAACCTTTTTGAAGAAGATGTCTCCAAAGGCTAGCTAGGTAGGCTCTTTACCTTTCGCACTACCTACCTAATATGTGGTGAAGTTGAAGATGCATCTTCACTTACATAAGGTAATTCACTGCATCGTCATTCTACACTAATTACACGACTCAATTTAGAAAGATGATCAAGCTTTCCGTAAACGCGCGCTTATGGCCTTTGCTTAACCGGATTCGACACTGGCCGAGGCAGAGCAAATCCGTCAGTGAATTTCTGGGTGGAGTGCGCGCGACACAGCAGGTTTTACTCGCCGTGAATGTCGGGCATCGCCTCGTTTGCTACCTGGGCCTAGACTTGCGTGGCAAGCTAAGTCAAGGTAGCTCACCCTTTTTCCCAGGAGACTAGTGGGTCAATACGAGGAAAGGCCGCCACAGGGGAAGGGGAGGATAGGGCAGTGCATGAGCGCGCCTTGGCCCGGGGAATGACCATTGGCTGATGATCGTCTCAGATTAAGAAGATGGCCTGCCACGGTGCCTCATGCACTGCTGGGCCTGTTCGAGCAGTTCAGCTTCGAGTTTTCGCATATGCTTCGGAATAGCCCAGGATGAATGTTGCCTTGGATCATGATGGGAATCCATCACCTAATTTTCAGTTGGACCTAATTCATGCTCTAGATTTTTTTCCCTTCCTATTTTAATGTTTTTTTTTTAATTTATTTATTTATTTATTTATTTTAATACGACGTCAGCCAATACCAAGGATGGCTGAGCAGCAGTAGCAGCATAAATCCGACAGTGAGGTACGGCACTGTGTCAACACGAGATCAGGTGACAACACTACCTGTTTTTCCTCGTCGTCGTCGCCGCCGGCGCCCGCGATGGGGGGACACAGGAGTGCAGAGAGCACAATCCCACCCAACCTATCCATCACCTCGGCGACGTATGATTCTGCATGCACATGGATCGCGAATGTGCAAGAATACGTCTTCCCTGCCCGGTCCAGCAGTAATACAGTAAACTCCCGAATTTTTTCAATGGGTCGATCTAGCCCAACCATCAAGAGAGCCATCGTAGATTTCTCCGTCGTTGAATTGTGTTTACCTTTATTTTCTGGCGTGTCTGAGAACGGACAAGTCCTCGATACCAGCGGCGTGCGTGCTTTGCTCCAGTGCCGGTAAGTACAAGGCACCGCTTCTTGTATGTCTTTACCCCTTCTGGAATTGGTCCACATTAAAGCCTTGTCTCACCCGTTCCGGCTGCTCACCATTCCTTGCTCACACTCGCTGAGCGCGAAGGTATCGCACCTCGTCGGGTGCGACCAAAACCTGCATAGTACGAGTTACCTTGGGTACTTGCGGGTTCCTGGTGGGCCGCCAAATACGGGCTCTACAGCACGCATTGTGCTGCTTGCTCCACTGGATGGGCACCCGGAAGCCAGAAGCCAAGCGCTCTCTCCGTGCACCCACCCACCCCCAGGGCCCTTGCCTTGCCTAACCTAAGGTAACGTAGGCCCGGGTCCTGGTCCTAGTCCTACCCATCGATCGAAAACATCCTTGTCCCCTCTGGCTTGCTTTGAGACTCTTTTTTTCCTCCGCTCTCCTTCTCCCATTCACCCAGTTTCGAATCCGTCTGATCGAATCTTCACGGGTGGCCATTTCTGTACATGATTTAATCAGTCCCTCGCTTTTTGTTTCTTTCTTCACCCTCCTACGCTCGCTACCGCCACGCTCGCTTGTTGTGGTGACTGTCAACTGCCCTGAGCCACATCGACTGAAAGGGGTCACGCAATCCGATCCGGAAGACTGACGCACTACCCGCCTTGAGACTCGACTGCCCTTGGTCTTTCCCCGACCTGACAACGCTCACTGCTTCATCCTATCAACTACCGCTCATCTTCGGGCCCGCTGCCTCTCTCTACCCTCACCATGCGTTTCGACACAACATTGGTGCAGGTGGCCATGTGCCTCGCGTCCTGGTCATCCGTGGCCGCAGCCTTGCCTGATTCGCTCCCAGATGCCAACGGTGCCCTCGTTGCCCGTCAGAATGATAACGACAACAACGAGCAGGAGACAAGCAGTACGTTGACCATGTTTATCTCCTCCATGCTTCTACCCCACCAGCAAACTAACTAAAATGCAGGTGTCCGACAGAGTGAACGGTCGTCCATCACCGCAGCTCCTGCTTCTAGAACCTCGTCGGGGAGCTCCCGACAAACCAACTCCGCAGACAACGAGGATGAGGACAGGGAGTCGCAAAGTGCGAGTGGCAGGTCCCGTACACCCACTGCCACTCGTACTCGATTCCCTCCCGACTCTCCTCCTGGCGGCATCTCGATGCTGGACCCCGCCACCACCCTCGAACCAACGCCTCTCTACAAGATTCGTGACGAAGTCACGTTCAACTGGAACTACACGTCGCTTAGGGGCACGCCTAAGGCTATTGACGTATACGTAAGCGCCTTCGACGCGAAGGCAACCTGGACACTCACGAGCAACATGAGCTTCAACACCAATGCCTCCTACATTTGGGACACCAAGGAGCAGGCCACCAACGTCGAGAACCCCCTCCCTATCGCACTGTACACCCTCATCATCAAAGATTCAGAATCCGAGATCACCGATGTCCCCGATGCGGGCTACCTTGCTCCCTACACCGGCTTGACTTTCGGACTTTATCAACCTGCCAAAGCCACTCCTTGGAGCGAATGGAAGTGCATCGGTTGCAGTGCCGCTCCCTCCCTCTTCGAACGCCCTGCCTTGGGCCTTGCGGTTACCATGAGCTTGGTTTCCGTCTTCAGCTTCACTTGGTTCGTTACCGGCCTTGGTTTCTTTTAGAATGCTCGAGTCTTCGTCATTTCCGCACGAAGGTCTTTTCACATCGTAGCGTCTTCTGGGTTTTGGGTTATGTTTATTCTTTTAGGGGGTTTAGGTTTTCGCAACAGTTGGGCTTCATATCTGGGGTAAAGTAAGATTCTCATGTGATGGGGAAACAAATCCTGACGGGCGGCGTTACGAAAGCATGGCACATATTTTGTAGCCAATCTTGCAGCGGTTCTGTGAATGGATATAGCTCCTTGGTTAGCGCACCTTGGATACTAATAATATGAACCTCATAATGATACATGTACCAACGCTTTGATGTCTTAAAAGGACGTGCTGTCCATCATACGCATTGAGATCTATCACTCTACCTGGATGGACGCAATGTGTGGGCAGTGCTAACGTTAGGTGGCCCAGGTGTGACACTGGGCCATTCAAAGCAATTTGTCAAGGTGACGTCTTATACCATACGGAGCGTGAAGCCTGCTCCACGCTCCTCTCGCTCTCGGCCCTGGAAGATGCCGCTCAGGTCAACATCGCCAAGAGATGCTGCCTGGCCGCCGCGGGCCGGAGCGTGCGGTTCATGGCGGCGTCTGGTGCGTTCCTGACCCGCCTTGCTCGGGAACGTAGGGAAGAGGCTCTCAGGTTTGGGCTTCGGGTCCTGGCGGAAGTACTCATGCTCGAGCATCTGGGCGGCCGTGGGCCGGCGGGCCGGGTCAAGAGCGAGCAGTTCGGCGAGCAGGGTGGCGCCGGCCGTCGTCATGGAGGGGAAGCGGGCGCGGACGACGGAGCCCACGGCCGGGCCGGCCTTGGGCAGACGTAGGGAGCGCGCGTTGGGGAGGCGGCGGAAGCCGGGCCACGTCTCCTCGGTGGGGACGCCGCAGAGCTCGAAGATCTTGGACATCTGGTCGACCTCGTTGGAGCCCTGCAGCAGGGGCTCGCGGGTGACGAGCTCGCCGAAGATGCAGCCGACGCTCCACATGTCGACGGCGGCGCCGTAGGCCCGGGCGCCCAGGAGCAGCTCGGGCGCGCGGTACCACAGCGTGACGACGAGCTGGGTGAGCCGGGGGGCCGGGTCGCCGACGTAGCGGGCCATGCCGAAGTCGGCAATCTTGAGCTGGCCCCGGTTGTTGAGCAGCAGGTTGGACGTCTTGAGGTCGCGGTGGAGGATCCAGCTGTCGTGGAGGTAGGCGATGCCCGACGTCAGCTGCAGCAGGAGCCGCTTCACCTCGGACAGGAGGAAGGGCTCCGGCATGTCCTCGAGGATGCTCTTGAGGTCGTGCTCGACGAACTCGAGGACGAGGAATATGGAACTGTGGTTTTTTCACGTCATGTCTTAGCCATCGAAGCTTGTTCTAGTGTGATTTCCCACTCAGTGACACTTACTTGTCCACCTTGGAAACGTCGTCGCCAACGACAACCTCCTCCAGCCGCACAATGTTCCGGTGCTTGCAGCTCCGCAGTATTTGAATCTCTCGCAGCCCCGTGACCGGCAGCCCGTTGCGGTCGGCCGGCTCGAGCTTCAGGCGCTTCAGGGCGACGACCTTGCCCGTAGCCCTTTGCGTCGCGCGCGCGACCCAGCCGTATGTGCCCTCCTCGATGTCGTTGAGTTTGTCATAATTCTCGACGCTGCGGCTCTTGCCCCAGGTCCCGGCTTCGAACCTCAGAAGCTTCCGGGTTGCTTTCTCTTCGTCGTCCTTGGCTGTCGCGTCCCGTGTCGATTCAGGCGTCACTTTGCGCCGCTTCGAGGGCCGGTCCTCGCCATTGCTGTCCTCGCCGTTGTCCCTTTGCTGCTGCTGCTGCTGTCGCTGTGCAGCAGCAATGGCTGCCTGTCTCTCGGCTTCGAGCTTCTGCGCCTTTTCCGCCTTTTTACGACGCTTCTCTTGCTTCTCCTTCTCTATTTTCGCGTTGAGCTCGGCATCTTCCTCCGTGTCGGCCCATCTCGACATTGGCTTTGCGGACATTGGGGCTGTGAAATGCCACGAAATGCCGTCGCGCGAAAGTAAATTGATGAGCCTGAAGGAATTATTCAATCGTCCCAGGATTTCTTCCTGCCTCGCATTGGAATGACGGTGGTACCGAATCGAAAGGTCGTTAATGCCGAGCTGAGTCTGTCGCCATTTTGTTGCTTCGTTAATCGTTGATCGCAATGCCGTTCATTGTAAATATTGTCTTGTACTGCAAAGTTACGTCAGCTGCAACGTCGCGCAGCACTACGCCCCGATTGGGCTGGTGTACATGGTTGTACATGCACGTTATCTTATCGGTGGCCTCGCCCCGGAATATTGGATCTTGAACGGCAGCTTCAAGATCGACGTTTGACATCTCAAGCACCTTACTGAGCTGAGATGGTGATTGGTCGCTCATAAGCACGTAAAGATTTCATCTCAGAGCCCTTGAGTGTAGGATGAGATCCGCTTTCACGCTTCAAAGGGGGCTTTGCCGCCTTCGGGCCTCAAAGCTTTCCCGCTCTACGCAATGCATGAGGAGCTTCTCATCAACAGTACCGCGCTTTCAAGAAGAAGAGGAAAGGAAATGGTCCACACCTCTAGCCAAGCAGCTTTTCGAAGCGATATCTGTAAGTTTCGGGCCTTTCAACTGTGCAATTTGGAGCTCTGGGCTGACCTCAACTTAGATAACGGGCCCGGTCCCGCTGGCAAGCTACATGCGCATGTGCTTAACTGGCGACTTAGGGGGATACTATACCGGAGCTATCGGCCAGGGCCGCGATCAATTCGGCACCAAGGGCGACTTCGTCACGTCGCCTGAGATCTCCCAGATATTTGGTGAGCTTCTTGGCATCTGGTTCATGGCGGAATGGATCAGCCAAGGCAGGCCCAAGCAGGGCGTGCAGCTCATTGAGGTTGGCCCAGGACGCGGCACTCTGATGGATGATATGCTTCGAGTAGGTGGCTGTTATTTCCCAATCCACTCTGACAGCTTTATTAACCGTTACAACCTTGCTGCAGACCATTCATCGATTTCCAGACATGGCGAACAGCTTGGAATCCGTCTTCATGGTCGAGGCCAGCCGAGAGCTCAGGGAGACCCAAAAAGATCTGCTTTGCGGCCCCGGCTCACCTTCCACGGAGTCCAAGTCTGGCTACTATAGCCAGAGCAAATACAGTGGCAAGCCTATAGTTTGGACCGATACCATCAAGTCTATCCCCGTCGGTACGTCCCTCCTCTCCTTCATGCACCTCACTCACCCTCTTGCTGAACACTCTCATTACAGACCCGAACAAGGTACCATTCATCGTCGCCCATGAGTTTTTCGACGCTCTTCCCATCCACACTTTCCAGTCTGCTCCCGAATCAAAGCAGTCGTCCAAGAGTGACCCTGCCAAGCCCTCCTCGGAGACCGAGACCGTCAAGCCGTCGATGGAGTGGCGCGAGATGCTCGTTTCACCAGTCCCACCAGGCTCTATACCCAACAACCTTGGGACTTTCCATTCCGTCCAGGGCGAGGCTCCTGCGGAGTTCCAGCTCATCCTGTCGTCCACCCCTACGAGGCATTCACGGTATCTGCCCGAGACGTCTACGCGTTACCGGAAACTAAAGCAGACCCCTGACTCCGTAGTCGAGATCTGTCCCGACGCTTCCATATACGCCTCCGACTTTGCCGCTCGCATTGGCGGCTCTTCAACTTCCCCAAAGGCTCGGCCTAGCGGGGCAGCTTTGATCCTTGACTACGGCACCTCCGACACCGTCCCCGTGAACTCGCTCCGCGGTATTCGCCAGCACCGCCTCGTCAACCCCTTCACCGCCCCGGGCCTGGTTGACCTCAGTGCTGATGTTGACTTCACCGCAGTCGCTGACGCCGCCACGCTGGCTAGCGAGGGCGTCGAGGTTCATGGGCCCGTGCCTCAGGGCGACTTCCTTGAGCTGATGGGCATTCGGGAGCGCGCCGAGATGCTTACCAAGACAGCCGGTCTCGAGCCGTCAACTGTTGAAAACATAAACAAGGCTTGGAAGAGGCTTGTAGACAAAGGCCCAGGCGGCATGGGTAAGACCTACAAGGTCATGGCCATACTGCCAGAGAACGGTGGTCGGCGCCGCCCCGTCGGCTTCGGAGGCGACGTTGCTGGAGCCTAAAGGAAACGGCTGGCTTCGCGGACCCCCTACTCACGCCTCGTGCTACAGCTATGAGTGGACCTTGTATTTTCAGACGTAGATTGTAAGAGTAATAGTTGGATATAATGGTCTTATCAAAACGCCAACTCGCAATATGTACATTTGGGACTTCACTCACAGCGGCCCTGACCTTACAATAACATAGAATAAAGCATCCAATCATGCATGCTTTGCATGCTACATCCCATGTCCCTCTCTTCTAATGGTGTACAAGTCTCTCCGATCGCGCATCTCCCTCTTGCAAAGCTCAGACCTATTGCGGTTATTTGCCGCGCACAAGTTTCGTATCCTCCTCGCTACCGTCATCAGAAAACTTATCGCCGTCTTCTCCAACAGCAAATATCGTCTCACCCTCAAGAGACTCCCGTGGCAGGTTGCGGGTAGGCGCTTGCTGATAGTTGGTTGTGTGCGATGGACCAGCGCCAGTGCTAGCGCCAGCGAATGAAGTTGGCTGGTTGCTATTCTTGCCGACCTTGGCCTCCTCGTCCTCATCGTCAGAGTCCCCAGGCATGCCAATGTCGGCAATTTCAAAGTTGCCGTCGTCATCTTGTGCAATCTCGTCACTCATGGCGAAGCGTCGGTTATTCGCGGTAGGTCTCCAGACATAGGCAATCCACGCAACTTCGGCAAAGTACACAATGTTCAGCCAGCCGTCGAGGACAAACCATCTAGTCTTCCAATGGTCTGGCAAGAAATTGGGGTCGGCAAGGCCTGTGAAGGTGAAAGTATTGAAGAAGAAGAAGGCCAGAATGACGAAGCAACTAGCAAGGATTGACCACCAAAGCTTCTTGTACATGCCCTCCTTGACATGCTGCCTTCTTTCGTTCAAGTCCTTAAGAGTGAAGTTCAATGAGTTGAGAATCCAGACATAGAAAGCAGTCATGGTCATGGCGAGCGGCAACGCGATGAAGAGGAAAACAAGACCTGCAAAAGTTAGCATCGTCGTTGACAACTGTCGAGTTCCTTTCAAACACTAACCTGCATCTTCAGGTGCCACAATGTGGTCGGCAATCGCATAGACAAGTCCAAAGAGGAAATGAGCAGCCGCCAGCCATCGAACATAGATCATGGTCTTTCCTAGTGTGGGCTTAACCACTCCGTATCCCATACAGACGATCAAAAGTAGGAAAAAGGAGAACGAGCTGCGAACAGCGTTCAGCATAGCGACAACGATAAGGAACACCTTAGCTCCAACGTCAGAGCCATGTCGGTTCTTGTATTCTACGAGTCGTGTTAACAATAGCCACAGCATCTTGCGACGAACATGACGTACCATAGAAACCCCAGGTCAAGAGCATTTCAACGACAAGGAATATCAGGATTGCGGTGATATAGTTCTGGACAGCCACTGTGGAAGGTCAATTCGAGTTCTTCAGTTGCACAAGGCCAGAAAAAGACTTACAGATATCCTGCCTGTGCTGATAATAAAGGACACCCCAGAAGCCTGCAACAAGAGCGTAAAGAATGGTGATGCCGCCGTAAAAAGGGAGCTTCGGGATCTGCGTTGCTTGCAGTTCACCATAGGCGTTCCTGAATTCGACGACTGCATTGTATTCTTTGGCCGTAAAGACATCAGTCACTACGCAATAGTATCCAGTCTTTTTGATGTTGTAGTGAATGGGCTTGGGGTCCTTCAGATGGATTGCCTTGGAGACGATCATGGCAGAGGATTTGTCGGTGGCATTCGGGGCCAGTATGAATTCTCCAATATTAGTAGTGTTGCACGCGCCCTTCTTTACAAAGTCGTCGTTGCATACGCCCAGTGTCTGGAAACCCGTTAGTGGTGTGCCCAAGCCGGAAGAGGGTCTGGTCGGCTTGCTCTTACTGCGCCGTCGATCTCCGGGTCAGGGATCCCAATGAGATTTCTGTCGTCCCACTCAAACAGGAGAAGACTAGCTATAGGGTCGTCGCCATCGGGTATGTTGCTAGGCTTGAGAAAGTCGATGAGGATGAAGGGATCCGTGGGCCCTCCCCAGCTCCGCTTGCTGTACATTCCTGTTCCGAGAATTAGACATGGCCTGACACTACATGCCGCGATATTTTCGGCCGCAACACGACGTACCAGCACAGATTTCCCGGTTATCCTCCGATTGATCCTGTAAGAAGCCAAGCGTCAGCCGTGATGTTGATGCGACGGTTCGCGAATGGCTTGCTGTACCATCGCTATTTCCCAGGCCCGGGCCGTCCATGCGGACAGGCCCAAGGCTAGAAGCCCAGAGAGCATCCTCATTTTGAGCTATACGGGGGACACCTTCTCCCTCGTGCGCCGTCAAATCGATGGGCAAGATCGGGAGGTTCGGGGGTTGCTGCCGAGCAAGTGTAGAGCTCCGTAGCAGACGGCGGTACTGAGATGCGAAGTTGTCGCTTGTGTGTAACCGAAGCTTCAAATAAGCATGTCGGGGGCGCCGGAACGAGAATGGTCGACCGATTGCCTAGTTCAAACTGCTCTGAAGCCAAAAGTGGCGATGTCAACGCAGAGTTATCGATGAAGTGGCAGCTTCAGGAGCCTTGGAAGGTTACGTACACAAATACTGGTATGGATTCTTTAGGAGCCCCTTGGCGTCACCTACCTCAGTAGTGGCTTAGAGAGGCTGAACGAAGTACATTACGTGCAGTTCGGGGTATCTCTAACGGTTAAACTGGGTGAAGCAGTACTTCAAGTAGCCTAAACACGCCCCAGCGGCTGACAGTGGGTGCTGTGGAACCCTGGTCTTATTGCGATCCAACCTGCGATAAGAGATAAGGATCGCAACTTCCAACATTGCTTGTGAACGGCGCAACATTTGATCGACGATTCTGCTATTTCTCATCTTCGCAAGGCCTTTCTTAGTCCCAGACAAGCGCTGCGCACTACGCTTGCATCTCAAACATGGGAAAGGGTACGGACAAGCTCTATGTAAGCTCTTGGGGTTATCCACGCACGCTGTTCCACCTCAAAAGCTTTACTGACTTTTCCTGTTTCCTAGATCACGCACTCGGAGTGGTCGTCCTCGGACGCTTACTCGGCCAGCGTCGGTGCCAATGCCTCGTCGCGTGGTGCGGCCAACGGTACCCCCTTTCGTCGGCTCCCCTTTAACTTCTGCGCGGCCAGCCTTCAGCCCTTCAAGAACCCTGTCTGCACTCCAGAAGGTACCATCTTCGACGTCGAGGTCATCAGCGCGTGGCTGGACAAGCATCCAGGCCAGAACCCGGTCAATGGCGAGGCCCTGAACAAAAAAGATCTCATTAAGCTCAACTTTGCAAGAAACGCCGAATCCGATTCGCTCGGCGCTGGGCTAAGCGACGGCAAAGGCGACTTGATCGATCCGGTCACGTACAAGGTCTTCACGGACAACACGCACATTGTGGCGATTCGCCATGGCACTTACGCCAACGTATTTGCCTGGGATACGGTCGAGCGTATGAATATCAAGGCAAAGTTGTGGAATGACCTGGTGGATGACGAGCCCTTCACCCGCGCCGACATCATCACGCTGCAAGACCCCCAAAACGCCACCAGCCGCAACCTCGACCAGTTCAAGTACTTGCAAGATGGTCAGGAGGCGCAGCTGACCAAGGAGCAGGAGGAGGAGCGCAAAGCTGGCGATATCAACTCGAAAGCCTTAGGAAGCATGGGCGACAAGGTGTTGAAGGCCAAGGCAGCCGTCGAACGAGCACGCAAAGCCCGCGAAGCGGGCGCCGACGTTAATCGAAGCTCGCAGGCCTTGTCAAAAACGACCGCTGCGGCTTCCCCAGCTGCGCGCAAGGCCAATATACAAGAAAAGTCTCTGGCGCCAAACTCGGCAGCCTACACCACCGGCAGGGCCGCCGCCAGCTTCACCAGCACCGGCCTCACACCCGAAACCAGCGGCGAGCGGGCACTGCTGACGGACGAGGAGTACATGCTTAAGCCCAAGCGCGTCAAAAACAAAGGCTACGCGCGCATGGAGACGAGCTTCGGTGACCTGACGATCGAGCTACACACCGACACGGCGCCGCGGGCCGTTTGGAACTTTGTCCGCTTAGCACAAAAGGGATACTACAAGGATATTGCCTTCCACCGCAACATTCCAAACTTTATGATCCAAGGCGGCGATCCTTCAGGGACTGGAAAAGGCGGGTCGAGTATATGGGGCAAATACTTTAACGACGAGTTCGACGGGCCCCTGACGCACAATGCCCGTGGTATTAGTACGAAATCTTTCTCGCTACATTCTTGAGACTCGGATACTAACACAATACGTGCAGTGTCTATGGCAAACAAGGGCAAGAACACCAATTCGAGTCAGTTCTTCATCACGTACAAGCCCACGCCGCACCTCGACCGCAAGCACACCATCTTTGGCACTGTCGTATCAGGTCTCGACGTGCTCACCAAGATGGAGAACGTCCCCACGGACGGGTCAAATCGCCCGCTGAACAAGATCCTCCTGCGCGACGTCGTCGTCTTCGTCGATCCGTTCGAGGAGTTCCAGAAGCAGAAGACGGAGCAGGAGCGCCGCCTTGAGGAGCAGCAGGAGATTGAGCGCAAGGGCGGTACCGAGGACGACAGGACCACCTGGACGGGCAAGCGGATCCGGACAGACGGCACAGTCGTTAAGCCCGACGCTCAGGAGACGGTGGGCAAGTACCTGAAGAATGTGGCGACAGCCGGCGCCGCCGCGGCGATACATGCCGACGCCGACGACGTTGATACCTGGGAAGAGCCTGTGCGGAAAAAGGCCAAGGGCGGTGGTTTCGGGAATTTTGACAACTGGTAGAGAGACAGCAACAAAGCGGACATTTTTCACGGTACTGCATCATCAACCATGATACATAAAATGCTTCAACCAAACCTCTCGGGGATCTATTCAAATACCATTACGGAAAAGCTATGCCAATAATGCTTCCCAACGCCTTTTCCTTCCACATGAGTATTTTCCACAAAAAAAAAACCAGATACATGCAGCTCATGATAAACATGGACACAGAAATAAAAAAAGGTATCGTAAGTATGGGGTTTTGGTTGGGTTGTCATCGGCCAAATACCAGTCGACAGGTCCAAGGATCAAAAGACCGATGGGATAGATCCAGGTGGTAGTTCTGGAAGGCAGGTGATAGGTATTCTCTCCCAAATGGGTACTTCAACCTTGGCCTCCACCATCCCAGCCACAAACTTGGCCTGCTCGCGCCCCGTCTCACGATGGCAAGCGTATAGTCGGTCAATGGCATAATCCCTCATCTCCTGCGTGCAGGACGATGACATGCCGGTCGTGTACAACGGCCAGATGATGGTCGTGCTCGACGTCGCCAGCGTCATGAACCTTGCAGCGTCACAATCTGGCCCTTTTCCGGACTGCGTTGGATCCAATAAAGTTGGCCGCAGTACAGGGCTCGGTGGCTGCGAACTGGTCCCGGGCGACATGGGGGGTGTCGACAAAAGTTCTTCTGGCGATCTCCTGGCCTCGATGGCGGCAATGGTAGATTCGTCCTGGTTCTCCACGATGTCCCGGAAGCTGACAATACCAAAGTGTTGAGGAATGCTGGCGATGACGGCCTCGCCGAGCTTTTGCTGGAGCTTGATGGCCTTGGCTAGCTGGAGCTGGTACCGTGCCGGTAGGGTCTGCGTATTTCTCGCGGAGCAAAGCTGCTCTATGATAGTTTCCTGAATCAAAATCCGAATCGTGCGCATTCCGTTCCATGTTGTTGCCAACCCCAATCCTGAGTACAAATGGCAAGAGTGGCCCATAACCCCGTGATGCTGTCTGACGAGGTACCCGCGACGATACCTCCATGGCTTTGGTAGTTTCTTGACTAGATATGCAAAGGTAGTCTCAACGTCGGATAACTTTTGCAAAATCTCGTCAAGGTCGGTTAATCTGCCGTGCTTAATGTCGTGGCGAACTTGGAGTCCTTGGCAGAATTGGTCAACCACCTGCCAAGTCATTCCGTCATCTCTACTCGTCATTTTCCCCAGCTCGCGGCGTAGGGCTACCAGGGCGGGTGGCATCGGCAGGTCCAGCTGAACGCAGCTGATGAGCAGGGAATGGCAGAGCATGAGGAACATTTGGGTGCCGGCTTTGGTGCTAAATTGCGCCGAGCCACGCATGCAGGCAAGTGTCGCGGCGCCGTTGACGTGCTCCTGCCAGGCGCGCATTGTCTGAGGGTCACGGCCGGAAACGAACTCATAAGTGCCCAGGATGAGGACAGCAAGCATGGTGCTGTCCTGCACAGCGAGGCTAGGATCCCGGATCGCGGCGTTGGTCAGCTGCAAGGCGATGCCGTAGCTCTGTCGGGCCAGGTTCATCGTTTCGGATGATCGAGTTAGATGAGAAAGCCCAGAAAGGCCGACTGCAGCCATGCTGGCGGCGACACAGTCGGACCGCTCAGTGCCAGCCTTGGAGAGGCCCGGGGGCTTCCAAACGTCGTAGATGAAAGCGTAGTTCTCGTAGCAACTGCTGTCTTTCGCTACATAACGAGAGAAGAAGAAGGCGGTGCCCTTCTCTTTGAGTGGACGGGATAGCGAATATCGAAGGACGATGCCATTGTTGGCCTGGTAGCGAACAGCGTCCGAAAGTGCCTGGTCGTCCTCGTCCTCGGTGTCGGATTCATCATTCGAAAGAACCCCAAAGCGGGCCAGGGAAGCTGGCACATCCTTGCCGTGCGTGACAAGGTGAAGGCGCTTGGGGAAGTTCTCAGGTACAGGAAAGTACGGGACAGACGAAGATGATGAGGACGATGCCTGGGCTGGCGAAGAAGGCGATGGCGACGGCGGCGTAGTCAGGGTAGACCCGGCAGGCGAGCGGTCGCCAGGTCTAAGCTGTAGCCTCAAGCTCGGCTTGGCACGTCTGGCGCGGCCCCGGGACCTTGCTGCTTTCTTAATGACATGGTTACTCTCATCCCGGAACATGAGGTCAACCATGTTCCGGTAGCCGGGACATTGTAGTTGGCGTTTCTCGCACTGGCCGCAATGAGGCTCCTTTTGGTCACACTAGGGAGCGCCTAGTTAGAATAGCTGGGAAGGGCGGATAGACGGGCGGGACGCAATGGAGAGGGCATGATTCAGAATGGCGGGGGAGATTAAAAAGGGTACCACCAGTAGTAGGCGCACAGCGTTGAATGAAACACATGGAAGAGCGACGTACTCGGATCTTGCGCTCACGACATGTGGAGCAGCCTTTAGATGGTTTCCCGCAGTAGACCATGATGGACCATCTACTCTGAACCGGTGCTGGATTGAGGGCGAGAGGAAGAGGGGAGTTCGGCGAAAATACCAGTCGCGACTGAGGCACGCCGTCAATCTTTTGACAATGAGCTTCGCGTCAGTCGTGTCTATCCGTGGGCCAAGGGGGGGCGCAGAGGTGCACTGATGTCAGATTTTCTGCATCATTGCCTCCCCCCACAGGAGAGCGGCCTCGGGCTGGAAAGATGGAGAAGTCGTAGCAAGACGCGGAGGACGGGAGCCCTGGGACGATGGGAAGAAGAAGAGTTGCCACGAGGGAGGTCGTCGTTCAGCGAAGCGGGAGGGAACGCAATGGGCGTGGTCAGTGCTTGTCTTCGCGCAGCTTTGAGCTCACAAGGAAAGCCCTTGGGTTAATCCCGGCGGCCGTGGCGGTTCGTGGAGAAGAGTTCCGGGCGGAGAAGGGTGCTGCGTTCCAGTCTCAATGATTGCTTATTCCCGGCGCGCGCATGTGCTCCAGCTAATTATCGAGTCGTAGGCTACGGAGGAGAATGGCGACAGGAGGGGGGAAATGCTGTTGAGCCAGGCGTTGTTTAAGATGATTGTTTGTTGGAGGAGGGCGCAAGACTGGACAGGGGGGGGGGAGGAGAAAATGCGGAGATGCTGTATAGAGCCTCGTGTGTTTCGGTTTTGTCAATCTTCAGAGTGAGTCCGAGATTTTGGCAGGGGATTAAATCACCATTCCCTGCTCATGGATTGACCGTGGCTGCTAGTGGGCCGGGGAAAGGAGACGGCGGGAGGGGGGCGA
>PXOD01000700.1:0-62632 GCA_003012165.1 Paramyrothecium roridum
TGCAGCTAGGGGCGGAGCCAGCAATTGGCTCACTGTGATTTGCCACACGCGTGGTTCCTCCATCGCCGGGCCAAAAATAGGGTGGGCATGTATCTTCTACATTAATGCATTCCGCGTCACAACGACGCGCACATGTACATGCACAACGAGGCATTCAAGGCCCGAACCTGTTGACAGCCAAATGCGCACTGGGGCGCACCTTCGGTTTGGACCATCTCCAGATTTTTCTTCTTCCTTTTCGTGGCGATCCGTCTTTTTTGTTCCTTGGTGGCTGACTCAGATAAGGCTGATACTCTCTCAGACAAGACTCTGCATCTGCCCCTCCCTTGCGCCCCCCCCGTTCTCGTGCGTGTGTCTCTTTTTCTGTGACCAGACTGCAGCTTTAAGGTGAGATGGTGTTGGTTCGCCATGCATGCGCTGCCACTGTGGGAAAGGGGCGGAGGAGGCTGCAAACCTGTCTCGTTTCTGACAACATCTTGAGGACACTTGACATCACCTTATGGGCAGCTCATCCAGTTTGTAGGATCTGACCCAACATTCCCTCTCAAGCCTGTCCCACTCCATGGCCCAAAAGACCGCAGGTCGGGTTACGCAAGGCCGAGGGACCTGGCTAGAATGACCTAATGACTGGGACGGTTATGGTTATGGTTATGGTTCCCCGGCCCTTTGACGGAAAAATCGCTACAGTGCATCCAGCTAAAGCAAGCTTCTGGTAGTGGTCGCCTCCCATCCATTCTTGCGTCCGTCCGGGCGTCGTCACCCCATGATTCTGGATCTCTAGGCCGAAAGCTTGGCTCCCCCCATCCCGATTCTGTCAACGAACCGTTTTCGTGCCCGGTTCCCTATCAGTTGGTGGCCAAGGCACATACGTAACCACGCATGCAGTACGGGGCCCTCGAACCGTTTCGACGAGAACCAGGAGCACTCCTGTTGGATCAAGTGTTCGAGCCCCTCGTGCTTGTGCTTGAGCGTGAGCGGGACTGTCTATCAGCCCCATGGGCCACAAACGCCCGGCACAAGAGTGACAACTCTGCGCGCATGCATGCACTATCGAGCCATGGCTGACACCGCAGACGTCCCGGTCGATTATCACTTTACCTTCTGGAGACTCAAGCCATGGCAGTCTTTTATGGATTGGACCATTGCTCTGAGCGTCTGGATAGCAGCGAATTGCTCGACGCGCAGATGGGGCACAGTTGCGCTATCGTGGGGCACCAAATGTGCCAAACCGTCCAGGAGGATGCCCCAAAACATCATGCTCCTCTTTTGGCTAACGCGATCAGACCGGGGGTGTTTCTGGGGCGGAGCACTTTCATCACTTTTCCCAAGGCGGCCCCGGTTGTGACGTTGGCCCGTGGTCATTGGCCAAGGCAGCGAGATTATCCTCGCCTGATTACCCATCCATCAGCGGGAGGGTGCGGCCATTTCCCTCTACGGCTGCTCTGCACGTGGTTCATTATCGAGTCTCCGTTTTCTCGACCATTTCTGCCGTGAAGCGTGGGTGCTATCTTTGACCTGTGCCGCCCGCGGGTGCTTGTTGCGTATCATACCGAGAAATGACACACCGCCACGCTGCACGAGGTGGCTGTGGCCTCCCCTCGAGCTGGCTCTCGAGAACGGCAGGTGGCTGTCGCGACTCTTTCACGATATGAACAACGGCTATCACGGCTATTCGCTATGGAGTTGCAAGCCGCCGGTGACTCAATGCCTTAACGACTAGCGTAAACTATGCCCCTTTAGCATACCTAGGCCCTGAATTGTTCGTAGAATACACAGTATTTAGTTGGTTGTCTTGGCTGTCATGTTGCTGAATCGTGAAGAAACCTGCTGTAGACTTGTTTCACACCTCAGTCAAGGACTCAAACTCGATGGCGTTCAAAATCCGCCCGGCTGAGGCAGCCGATGTGCCCGCCATGGCTAGCGCACACTACAGCGCCATGACGCCTCTCAACGATTTCTATGCGGCGCTGTTTGAAATGGATCTGCTCAAGGCATTCCAGGCCGCCGTAGGAGCGGCCTTGCAAAATGCTGCCACCACCATCTTGGTGGCTGAGCATCCCGACAGTGGAGTAGTTGGCTTCATTCGGTACCAAATCGAAGATGCATCAGAAGGCCAGCAGGGTGAGGGGCAGCAGAATGTAGGCACACTGCAGCAAGCGACGCCGGCGGCACCATCACCCTGGGCGCGCAAGCCGCATCTGGAAGAGATATGGCAGGGATTGCAGTCTCGCACGGATGAGATGGACGCCTGCGAACAGCAAGCCTTGCAAGGCCGAAGATACATCAGTAAGACCAGGACCCCGATGCCACGTCCACGTGAAACAATGGTCCGCAGCACATGTACTAAGTTGGGGATGACCGATAGGCATAAGGCATTTGATGATCCATTCGGATTGGCAGAGGCAGGGCTTGGGCACGAAGCTGCTTAGAGAAGTCATTGCTAGAAGCGAGGCAGAACGCGTTCCCTGCTGGATCACCTCGTCAGCTGAATCACAAGAGCTGTATGCCAAGCTCGGCTTCAAGGAGCTTGGTGTTTGGACCATTGATGATGGGTACTGGGCGAAACGCTTGGTTGAGCATGAGAAAGGCCTTGGAATCACCGGCAATGAGCATCTTGCAGAGCAATACGCAGGCGTCACGGAGACAGAAAAGTGTCTGATCCGACTCCCATCAGAGTCAAAATAGAGGAGGCTGGAAGGGAGCCGTTGGGGTCCCATGGGGTCGAACCAGTGGGTGGGTGGCCTGCAGGATGACCCTTTTCTTCACCACTAATTACTTCTAGACTGGAAATAGAAAATGGTTAAATCTCTCCCAAATGCGTAGAGGCCGAAGAGAACAAACAGTACATATAATCAATTGGGGGCAGTGCCCAATATTGGAAATAGTCACCCAATAAATCTCGGTATTGCTGATGCTCTCCCACACGAGAGCTGATGCAATTCCACGCCACCGCTGGTCGGCAGGATGCGCTGTTTTCTGACCACAATTTAGGCGGAGATGACATAGTCACGTGACCGAGAGTTCTCACCACCCTCGAGGCCATCGCGATCGCGCAGCCAGCTGTGACAATCTGAAGGCGTCAGAATAACGTGCCCCCCAGGGAGCTGACCGGCGTCGTTCGAATGACCATTGGAGGATATACGGATCATGGGTTGTGATTTGTACCAATGGCCTTGCTTTCATCACAAGGGAGCGCTTGCGGGTCACCTAAAGGGTAGCATCGGATTGTCACTGAACTCTACACCAAAACTGGGATCGTGAGGCTCCCACCTCATCAAACGTAATGTTGAGAATGGACACGAGCGGGTAGTAAAATGACATTCGGGGCAAGCATGATCTTCAAGTATGGCAGAATAAACTCGTGAATATGGCTCTGGGTTTCCTTGGTGTGTTTGGCAATGCAAATTAATTCCAAGTGTACCTAGATGGAAAGGGGCTTGCAAATCGACAGCGTCTCACTGGGAAGCCGAAGCAGATTTTGAGGCCATCTCGGGAAACCAAGGACGGCACGGCAGGCGATTTTTGATGGTGTCAAGGTACCCTTAAGACCCGCTAGGGGCGCCGACGTGCGCAGCTGCAGAACCCAGTAACCTCGAGGCTATCGCCCCGCTAGCGCCATGTCTTAGCTCTCTAACGCAGGACCGACCCACCGGGGCATCCCTCCACCCCCGTACCAGCCAGCCAATCGCCCCAAGCAGAGATCCGATCTCGACTGAGGGCGAACCGTCGAAAGGCATGGGAGGGCTTTTTTTTGCTTGCGACGTCTGGACACTGATGGATGGACCGCGGGTGATCCGGCCTCCAGCTCCAGCTCCTTTTTCTGCAGGAAAAAAAAAACACAAAGAGGCCACCGTGCAAAACGTCGGCTGCTGGAAGCTTCGACCTCCATCATCAATCAATCCCATCATCCAAACCCGCGAGCCATCATTTCCTCGTCTTATCCATCCTCGCCCTGGTCCCTGGCCTTTAACTCTTGGCCTGTTCGACTCTCGCCCGCCCCAGGTTTGGTGGGCCTCGCCTCACATCGCCAACGCCAACGCCAAAGGGTGCTTCTGAACAGTGTCCAGTCCGACTGCGTCGCCCGCCTGTCTGTCTCGTCCTTCCCACCTAACCAACAGCAACCCCTTCGTGGGCTTCCCGGTTTCCCCATCCCAGCAGGACTTTCTGCGTAGTCAAACCTCACCGATTCGCCCTATTCTTTTGTTCCTTTTGTTTCCCTTTCCGAAACCACTTCATTTTCTCCAAAATTCCCATACATACTATTTTCAAGCTTGACGAACAGTCACATACACGCGTGCACATGGGTTTGCCGGCTTAATTCCGACCGCTCACCAAATCCCCCGACCTTCCCAAGCCTCACCCCCCCTCTCTTTCTCTCGCGACGAGGACTTCTTTCGCAGCGGCCTTTTTTTTGAGTCTCTGCTACATTCCGTCCGTCTTGCGATCCAGACCATGGATAACAAGTTCCGCTCAACGGTGCTGCAGCGCCCGGGCGGCGAGGAGGACGACCGCGACAGACACCACCGGCGCGATGTCATGACGGCAGGGAGCGCGCACCGACGCTCCACCTTCAATCTGCGCTCACCCACGCAATCCGAGTTCCATCATCCTCCTCCCTTCAACTCCCCCAACCGCAACGCCAATTCGACATCCCATCAATCGCCGCCGCCGCGCCAGCCGCTGCACAACCCGGCTCCCTTCATGTCGTCCTCGTCGGCGTCGGGTCCGCCAGGCGGCCCTGTTGCCCCGACGCTGCCACCGCCGGGCATTGCTTCGTCGTCGGCCGTCAGCCATCACCAGGCTCCTCACCCAGTCTCGCCCCTTCACCCTCCCTCGGGCTACTACCCTCCCCCGTCGGCATCGTCGTCCTCCTCGGACACGCATCGATCGCGCGAAAAGCCAGCCGGTGGCAGCTTCTACGATCCCCTTACAGATACCACAAAGGAGCGCCGCGTCTCAGACTCCTGGCACGGCGCGTCCCAAGCCGCCACTACGCCAAAGGTAAGCAGCCAGTCCACTTCTTTTTCCTTGACTCGCCCCTAGAACTTGAGTTCCCTCCCGAATACCTAAAAACACCTTAACGAGCCCAACAATGTCCTCGTTGCCCAAAATTTTTCAACCAACCTTGTCATCATCAATTCCCATCACCCTTTCACGACCCCCTTCCTCCTTCTTTCCCAGCTGCCAATTTGCGCACGGTGCCTGACATCAGTTTTTTTTCCTTTCAACCTTGTAGCACTCGAATCGTGAGCCGTACAGCTACCCCCAGCACGCCGACCAGCCCGCCGGCTACTACAACGGCAATTATTCATCACCTCGGGCTTCTTCCTACAGCCGGCCACGCAGTCCTTTATCCCATTCGCATCCCAACCCTGCCGGGTCCATCAGCCCATCGAGCCGGCAGTCTCACGTTGCTTCTCCGCCATCAAGACATGCCACTGCAACAAATATGAGTGCCACCACAAATGGCAGCTCTGGCCTGCCGCCCCTGGCCAAGGCTGATCTAGCAGCTCCATCACCACCAAAACCCGCTGCTGCATCTACTGGCGTAAGTCTCCATCATCATCATCATCACATCCTCACTGCCCCTAGCACTAGGCAACCTCGTTCTAACCTTGCATCAGACGCCCAGCCGTGCTGCCGATCCCATGTCATTCTCCAACATTCTCTCCAGCTCCGAGCCTGCCCCTAAACCCAAGCCTCAATCGCCAGCTGCCGAGGTTCGCGAACCTGAGCCGGAATTGAAGTCCAAGCCAGAAAAAGAGCGAGAACGTGAGAAAGACCAAGAGCGTGGCCGAGACAGGGAACGCAAGCCTGAGCGCAAGCCGGAGGTAAAAATTGAGCCACAACCAGACGTCGAAGCAGAGCCAGAGGGCGACACCGAAATGGAGAAGGACGTCGAGACTGAACCAGAGCCTGTTCCCGTTAAGAGCAAAGATATCAAGAAACGCGTGCCCCGACGGTCCATCAAGGGTCGGGCTTCCGACCTCAAGGAAGCTGCTACTCCCAAGGGCGGTCGCCGTTCTTCAACAAAGAAAGAGTCACCCACACCGCGCCTTGCAGCCAAACGACAAGCGAATGGTCAAGTCAAGCCCAAGACATGGTCCAACGAAATGGAGAAGAAGATTCAGAACGCCGAGATTCAGCTCGAAAATAACGTCTCAAACTTGGATGCTGCCGAGTTTGATGAGCAAGAGTACAAAGACCGAGCCAGCAAGCGGAGGCGCGTTCTCATCCAGTCCGAGGCTGAACATAACCGCCTTCGCCGCGAGGATTATGTCAAGATTGCTGGCAAGAAACTTTCGAGCCACGCTGAGCTGGGCAAGCGACGCTACGACGACGTCTTTTACGACGAGGCACTCCATGAAGTCCGCGAGCAAGAACTCTTCGCCGAGAAGGAACGCAAGAAGGACATGCAGCGCAAGCGTCGCCGCGAGAAGTCGATGGCCGTCACCATGGAGCAGAAGGAGGCCGCCCTTGCCCGCGCCGAGGCCGCCGAAGACGAGACGGAGCGGCAGAAACATCTTCGCGATGCTGAACGTGCCAATAAGAAGGCCCAGCAGACCAAGCTTATCCTGCAAAAAGGCATCAAGGGCCCGGCACGCAACGTGGAGCTGAACCTCGAGGGTGGCACCATGTCCTCGTTCCAGGCCTCCGATGCCGAGACCGGTGGAAAGACCAAGAGCAAGGGTCGTGGTGGCTCGCGCCCGAAGAAGTCTAAGGAGCAGAAGCAGGCCGAGAAGGATTCCGCAGAGGCCGCCCAAGCAGCCATCGATGCCGGCGAGGAACTTCCCACCAAGGAGGAGAACAGGGTCCGGATCAAGATCAAGGGCAAGTCCAAGGACAAAGATAAGGAGAAGGACAAGGATAAGGACGATGCCGACAAGGAGAAGGAGAGCAAGGAATCGACCAAGGAAAAGGTTGATGACATTCCAGACATTGAGAAGAAGTTCGCTTCCAAGGGATACAACCAGATCTACGACCAGATTTGGAGAGACATGGCCAGGAAGGACATCAGCAAGACCTTCAAGCTCGCCGTCGATTCGTATGCCACCAAGTCTTCGAACCTCAAAAAGACTGCAATTCTCGCCTCCAAGGAAGCCAAGCGATGGCAGCTACGAACCAACAAGGGCACCAAGGACTTGCAAGCTCGGGCCAAGCGTGTCATGCGTGACATGATGGGCTTCTGGAAACGCAACGAGCGAGAAGAGCGAGATCTGAGGAAGGCTGCTGAGAAGCAGGAGATTGAGAATGCTCGCAAGGAGGAGGCTGACCGCGAAGCCGCCCGCCAGAAGCGCAAGCTCAACTTCTTGATTTCGCAAACCGAACTCTACTCTCACTTTATCGGAAAGAAGATCAAGACCGATGAAGTGGAGAGGAGTACCGACAACCCAGACATAGCGCCGGACGCAAAACAGATACCCCAGAACAAGTTGTCTGTTGACGAACCTGCCGGCGACATAGGCGGCAAGGTTACAGACTTTGAGAATCTCGATTTTGATGACGAAGATGAAACAAACCTTCGCGCGGCAGCCATGGCGAATGCCCAAAACGCCATTGCCGAAGCCCAGAAGAAAGCACGCGATTTCAACAACCGAGGCCTAGATATGGACGATGAGGGCGAGATGAACTTTCAGAACCCTACCGGTCTTGGAGACGTGGAGATCGAGCAGCCAAAGCTCATCAACACGCAGCTCAAAGAGTACCAGCTCAAGGGTCTCAACTGGCTTGTCAACTTGTACGAGCAGGGCATCAACGGTATTCTTGCCGACGAAATGGGTCTCGGAAAGACGGTCCAGTCTATCTCCGTCATGGCCTACCTGGCGGAAAAGCACGACATTTGGGGTCCTTTCTTGGTTGTCGCACCCGCATCTACGTTGCACAACTGGCAACAGGAAATCGCAAAATTCGTCCCCGAGTTCAAAATCCTGCCCTACTGGGGTAGCGCGTCCGACCGAAAGGTGCTGCGTAAGTTCTGGGACCGAAAACATTCCACCTACAGGAAGGATGCCGCCTTCCACGTGTGTGTCACATCTTACCAGTTGGTCGTCTCGGATGTTGCATACTTCCAGAAGATGCGTTGGCAGTACATGATTCTGGACGAAGCTCAAGCCATCAAGAGCTCGCAAAGTTCTCGTTGGAAGTGCCTTTTGGGTTTCCACTGCCGAAACAGATTGCTCCTCACAGGTACACCGATTCAGAACAACATGCAGGAACTTTGGGCTTTGCTGCATTTTATCATGCCGTCGCTGTTCGATTCACACGACGAGTTCAGCGAATGGTTTTCCAAGGATATCGAATCGCACGCGCAAAGTAACACGAAGCTCAACGAAGATCAGCTGAAGCGTCTGCACATGATCCTCAAGCCATTCATGCTTCGTCGTGTCAAGAAGCATGTGCAGAAAGAGCTTGGCGACAAGATTGAACTGGATGTCTTTTGTGATCTCACCTACCGGCAGAGAGCCTACTACAGCAACCTACGGAACCAAATTAATATCATGGATCTCGTTGAGAAGGCGACGATGGGCGACGAGCAGGATTCCGGTACTTTGATGAACTTGGTTATGCAGTTCCGAAAGGTTTGCAACCATCCAGATCTGTTCGAACGTGCCGAGGTCACCTCGCCCTTCTCGTTCGGCTACTTTGCCGAGACAGCCTCGTTTGTGAGGGAGGGCAACAATGTCGCCGTCGGCTACTCTACTCGCAGCTTAATCGATTATGAATTGCCGTCCCTTGTCTGGACTGAGGGCGGTCGTCTCGAAAAGGCTGGCGCGGATAACCAAGTTGCAGGATGGCGCAACAAGGCATTGAGCCACATGTTGAACATCTACAGTCCCGAACATATTCGGCAGAATGAGGATGGAACCAAAGCTTTCTCGTGGCTGCGTTTCGCTGACTGCGCGCCCGGCGATATCTACCAGGCTACCCACAACAGCCTCTTTACACGAGCCGTGGACGAGCTGCAAAAGCCTGATCGTCTGGGCTACATGAACGTCGCCTACAGCGAACCCGAGGACCGAAACTACACGCCAGCGCATGCCCTGTTCAAGGTCCATGCACGGCAAAACAGAAAGCCACTTGCCGACATTACCACCGAAGGTATCCTCAGCAAGCTCATGAATGTCGCTTCTGAGGAATACATCGAGTCCGGTATTGGCCGCCTCGAGCAGGCTGGTCGCCCTCGTGCCTCGGCGCCTCCCATCCAGGTTCTGTGCAACAACCGTGAGGCTGTCATCGAGCACGACAACATCATGTTCAATATCCCGATGCGCAAGGCGCTATATGGTCCCGCCGCGTACGAAGAGCTGGCACTCATCGAAAAGAAGGTGCCACTGCAGCTTTGGCCTGTGGTCAAGACCTTGCCAAAGCCCGATCACGAGAAGAAGGGCTTCACCAACATCAGCGTGCCTTCCATGCGCAGGTTCGTCACTGACAGTGGCAAGCTTGCGAAGCTGGACGAGCTTCTCTTCAAGATGAAGAACGAGGGCCACCGCGTGCTGCTCTACTTCCAGATGACGCGCATGATTGATCTTATGGAAGAGTATCTCACCTACCGCAATTACAAGTACTGTCGACTCGATGGTTCGACCAAGCTGGAAGACCGACGTGACACAGTGCACGACTTCCAAACCCGGCCCGATATCTTCATCTTCCTGCTGTCCACCCGTGCTGGTGGTCTCGGTATCAACCTTACGTCCGCCGATACGGTCATCTTCTACGATTCTGATTGGAACCCGACAATCGACTCCCAGGCCATGGACCGAGCGCACAGATTGGGCCAGACCCGTCAAGTCACTGTTTACCGTCTCATCACCAAAGGCACCATCGAGGAGCGCATCCGCAAGCGTGCCCTGCAAAAGGAGGAAGTCCAGCGTGTCGTTATTCAGGGTGGTGGTGCTAGCGTTGACTTCTCTGGCCGCCGTGCTCCTGAGAACCGCAACCGCGACATTGCCATGTGGCTGGCGGATGACGAGCAAGCCGAGATGATTGAACGCCGCGAGAAGGAGATGCTCGAGTCGGGCGAGTTCGAAAAGCAGAAGAAGAAGGGTGGTCGCCGTAAGCGGGCGGATGCCCCTGCTAGCCTCGATGACATGTACCATGAAGGTGAGATTTCTTACGCTCCTGACACGGTCTTGAAGCTAACTTGATTACAGGCGAGGGACACTTTGATGATGGTAGTAAGCCTGGTGCATCCGGCACCGCCACGCCAGCGGAAAGTGATACCAAGGGGAAGAAGGGCAGGACAAAGAGCACTGGCAAGAAGGCCAAGACGGCAAAGCAAAGACTTGCTATTGCCGATGGGCTAGTCGATGCTTAGATGAGCTGATCGATGGACGATAATGTGTGAAGTGGGTGACGACATGTAACAATACCTGGAAGATACGTATGGGAGGGCGCCTAGCTCGAACATCTAGATGGAATAGCTTCTACGGCCTTTCGAGCTGGAGCTGAAAGGAAGGGGTAGAGGGCGAAAGGTGCTTCTTATCTACATAGGCGAGGGTGGGCAGCCGATGCCCCCGTGGGAAAAAGATTAGCGGGTTTCCTGTATTACTATTGATAGACAAAAGACTTGACATACTTGTCTGCGAAGGTGCCGGCGTTTCCTTTTTGCGGTGTTACCTGGATGCGGAGATGTGAGCACGCTTACGTGCACAACTCACCTCGAGCTCAGTTGCTGCATCACATCGAGGTGATCATCTGCGCTGCCAGCCACCGGCTATCTGCCACCCGGCAGCGCAGGTCTTCCAGCATGCCACTCTCACGAGGGTTTTTGGCATCGTGCACCTGTTCTCATCGTGCGTTGGAATTGCTTCAGTACCCGACGGCCACCCATCACAGAGCCTCCTCATCTGTTGTAGTGTTGCGTGTTGATGCTCCTACCTTTCGACTACCATTTGTCGCATCTCTTCAAACATCAGCGACAAGGAGGCTCATGCGGTTTGAGGTGTTCTAGCAGTGAGTTTCAGATCCTAACCCAGGCCTATGACGGGTGCTTAGTTGAGGCGTTGGCTTATACATGCACAGATACAACGGGACTACGTTTACGATCGCGGCCATGGAAGGCATATCAGCCCCCCAGGGCTACCTTGTGATCGACTCTCCTAACGCAGAGGAGAACGGATCATATTCATGCCCCCACGTATCTTCCAAGAAAGGCTGCGAGAAAGACTGCGACAATGGTTGCGCTGGCGGATGCGACGGTATGAGCTTTGATACCGTCATCGACTGCATCAGCCACGAAATTGATTGGCACACTCCGCCGTATGAGTGCAACGAATGCAAGGAGACCTTTGGCGCATACCCAGCATTGGAGCGACATGCTGCTTCGTCTGGCCATGAACAAATTTGGCTTTGCCATTACTCGCGTTGTCCCGAAGCGGGCCACGAGTTTCCGAGCCACATGGCGCTCCTGCTTCACGTCATCGGGTCGTTGGCTCACCAGCGAGCCAGAGAGGCACGATACAACACCAGAGGCGTTGCTCGAGTGTCCTACCGGGAGAGATCTTGGAAAGAGGAGGGCGAGGAGTCTGGATCGGAGCACAACACCGTGGAACGAGACTACAAGTGTGGGGAGGCGTGTTGTTACAAGTACAACCATAAGCTGTCCTCTGCAGGCGAGCTCGACCGTCACGTTAAATCCCACGGGCACTTATGTGCGGTTGCTTTAGACCAAAGCCTCGTTGCACAAGAGCAGCTAACGGAAGAGGAACTAGAGGCAAAAAGGGAGGCAGCCAGGCTCTGGCAATGTGATAGTGAATGCTGCCCCCAGTTTGGGAAACCCTTGGCTGGCAGCACTTCTTACTTCAATCACATAGTGACCACCGCACACTTGGAGGGACCGCCCGCCAAGAAAGCCAAAGTAGAGAGGGTGCGGTTCCGAGCAGAGTGCACAGTACAGTTATGCCCTAAACATGGCCATGAGTTTAGTTCACCATCCAAGTTCACAAAACACGTCAACTCCCAAGCACATATCCGGTCGTCCATGCTTGAGGAGACGAGATTCACAAGAGCCAGATTCGCAACACCGGCCCCGCTTACTGTCGAACCTACAACTCCGAGGCAACCTGCGACACTGACGACTTTTGGCGGACTCGTCAGCCCGTTGACGCCAACCGGGTTCTGCATGCCCTCCACGCCGCGAAAACCACTTGTTTCATATGAAAGTGATGATGAAACTGAAGCTCAAATCTTAAGGGAGAAGATTGAAGAACTTGAAAAGGCAAACCGCAATCTCAGTGAAAAGGTTGTGCGGCTTGAAGCCAATTTGTTGGAGAAGGATGGACTCCAAGATGACAATGCTCGCTTGGAGAGCACTGTGCACAAACTCGAGAGAGAGCTGTCTGAATACCTCGACTTGGGCCTGCAGCCGTCACCCAGCGGGTCACCGAACGGCTCTCGGATCAACGCCCCAAACGGCGGGACCCAAGAAGTCATAATGCTCGACTAAAGAATGTTTGACAATCACGGCACGGAAATGTTTTAATTTTATGAAATGGCACAGACAAAGGATTGGAGTGTTGGCAACGAGGAAGCGATTTGTGGATTGGTTTTTTCTGTTTGAGCATGGCTAGTAGACGGTTTGGTATGATTGAGAGACTCATCTGGCACGAGGGCGTGGTGTCGACAAAAGGAACGTCATCTCGACTTGGCTGTTCGCTAAGCCGGCTCTTGCCGGGAATGACATGTGCTTGATGGAATACCTACTTAGATAGGGACAGAAAAGCGGCTGAAGAAACGTGGTTGGCTGAAACGGTTTGTTACAGATGCGCTGATTAGACCGAATACAAGAACGGACTGTTTGACCATGACTTGAACAAAACGCCGATGCATGAAGATGCTGTTTCTGTAAACGCACTGCAACGGTTGCATACAGCATGAGCGGCCCCGCTTCGACTGGTTAGCATCTGCGAGAACGAGGGTGAGGGTGAGAGTGAGGGAGGCCGCCAGTTCATGGTCCGAGCCCTCCCAGGGTCCATTGGTGTTGAAAGAGCTCTAGTGGCAACAGAACAACAAGAGATGGGCACAACACTGCCACACTCGTAGTGCTTCACCGAAACCTTGCTACCAGTGAGAAGGGGGAACAGAAGCTGCAGAGACTTGCCTCTACTTTGCAAAGATCAAAGCAAAAGAGAAGTCTGTTGAAGAAGTGGTGAAAGAATCTTCATGAATACTGTAGCATTTTACCGCTATTTTCATTGTTATTCCCGCCCAGGAATAGATCCAACTATTCATTAGTGGCCCTGTACCGGTACTCCCTAGTATCCCCTTCCCGCTAGCCGCTCGCCGTCATTCACACACGCCTTCACCTTACCCGTCGCATTGGCTCAACCCATGGGTTGGGTCTTACAATCATCCAAGATTCACTCCCCTATCCCGCTCCTCTACAATTACGCTTAAATCCCTCACCAGGGATTAGTTAGTTCCTTAGTTCAAATAACTTTAAATTTCCAAGAACGGGCAAAAGGCACAAGAGACGGACAAGATCAGCGGGCAACCGGGCGCTGTGATGAAATGGCTGTTCCCGGGAACAATCACGGGATGGGAGGCGTTTGATGGGTAAGGTGAGATGACTCGAGCCGGGAGGAGGAAGGGGCCCTCGTTTTATCCACGCCGGTGCTCACCGTGCTCTCTTCACCTCGATTTCCTTTCTGAACCCCAGCGTAGAGTTCCGTTGGCTGAACCAGTGCCGTCTTGATTCCCCCATTTGCTTGGACGTTTCGCAGCCCGGCATAGCATACTCGCAACCACAACTTCCTGAAATGTGGCGACCGCCGCTTAATTTTGTGACTATACACTGTGAGTCTTCTTGCCGCCAGGAGAGGTGAAACATGAGAACGAGTAGTCTTACAAGATGATCGTGACTGACTTGATGTTGCCCAGATGCCTACATCATGTGTATGGGCCTGTTGTGCTTTTTCATCCTGTTACCAGAAGGCAACATCAGAGCCATCGATGCGTACCTATTCGGCGCCAGTGCGTCGACCGAATCTGGGTTAAATCCGTACGTAGAGCCCGTCCCTGCTGTCCGGGATGCCACTAATACCGGCCAGCGTCGACGTAAAGGAGCTACGAACTTACCAGCAACTGGCTGTGTATTTTATACCCATGTGCGTAAACATTGGCTTCATCAACATTGGAGTCGTCGTTGTGCGTTTGATATGGTTCCGCAAGCACCTGAAGAATACGGGTGAGTACCTATCGCCTGCTTGGTGAAAGCAGTGACTAACGGACTACCCTCAGCTCCGTCCTTGCTGCGTGCGCGGAGACGCGACTCCTTTAGCCCAGAAGACGGTTTGGACACGGAACCGGCGGACAGTCGTCAAGTTGCGCGACCAAAGACACCAGAGGAGGAAAAGACGGACACTGCAACCGCGGCCACGACGTTGAGCGATGTGCCTCAGGGCAAGGTCTCAACCGAGGAAGAGCGAGCAGTCTCACACGACAGAGGCGGGAGGCTGTCAACCATGAAACCTTTCAAGGACGAAGACGAAGATCAAGACGATACCACACGGTTGAACAGACCACGGACACGCATCACCTTTGACCCGTCGACAAATCACCCGCGGAATGACACTGCTCTGTACATACCCGGCCCGCGGGATCGCGAAAGAGGTAACGCTGCCACGTTTTCGAATGCGACGGCAACTAACAGACACCGGCAGGGCATCCGCTCGTTGAGCTCAACGGGAAGTTCTCCCAAAGCCAAGACGGTATGTATGACCCCCTTACCACGGTTCTCTTGAAACTGAAGCTCGCTGACTCCCCCAGCCATCGGCCTCCCACCCCCTCTCGCGCAGCAGCTCCTTCAACATCCAGGCCGTCCGCCGCCGCCGCACCGACGGCCCGCGTATCGGTGAGACCAAATCCATCGATCGCGTCGCCGGCGTCGCGACATCGCTGTTCGTGCTGGGCGACAGCTCTGCAGGCCGACGGGAGCGCCGTGCGTCCTTGTCGGAGCAGCAGCAGCCGCCGCCGCCGCAGCTGTCTCTCAACGACATGCCCTTCCTGTCGCGGCAGGTTACCGTCGGGCGCAACTCGCAGTTCCGCAACCTGAGCGAGAACGACAGGGAGGAGCTGGGCGGCATCGAGTACCGCAGTCTGAAGCTATTATTGAAGATTGTGATTGGTGAGTTGCGGCCCAGCATCTTATGCTTGTGAATAGGGGCATGGTACTAATAGGACTTGGAAGCGTACTTTGTTGGCATGCATCTGCTCGGTGTCATCTGTCTGGTGCCGTGGATCCAATACGCGGCGCCGAAATACAAGGAGTATCTGGACGAGACTGGGCAGAACAGGATCTGGTGGTGAGTGCTCCAACCCGCATCTACACAGAAATCAGGGCCTGAGACAACGACTTACACCATTGCAGGGCCATCTACTCGGCGCAGACCATGGTCAACAACCTCGGCCTCACCCTCACCCCCGACTCCATGATCAGCTTCCGCGACGCCGGCTGGCCCATGTTCATCATGAGCTTCCTCGCCTTCGCCGGCAACACGTTCTATCCCGTCTTCCTGCGCCTCATCATCTGGACGATGCACAAGGCCGTGCCGCGCTCCTCGGCGCTGCGCGAGCCGCTGTCCTTTCTGCTCGACCACCCGCGCCGGTGCTACACGCTGCTGTTCCCGAGCCGTCCGACGTGGATCCTGTGCGGCATCCTCGTCGCCCTCAACGTCCTCGACACGCTGTTCATCATCGCGCTCGATCTCGACAACCCGGCCGTCACCGAGGGCCTCAGCATGGGTCCGCGCATCCTCGCCGCCCTCTTCCAGGCCGCCTCGGCGCGACACACGGGCACCGCTACCTTCAACCTGGCCGAGGTGAGCCCCGCCGTGCAGTTCAGCCTGCTCGTCATGATGTACATCTCCGTCTTCCCCATCGCCATCAGCATCCGCGCCTCCAACACGTACGAGGAGCGCAGCCTTGGCGTCTACGAGCCCGAGCCGAGCCTAGTCAACGTTGACGAGCGCAAGGGCGCATCGTACCTTCTCAAGCACATGCAGAATCAGCTCAGTTTCGACCTGTGGTACATTTTCTTAGGGATTTTCTGTATTAGTATCGCCGAAGCACACCGGATCATGGATGAGAACGAACCGGTACAGTGGCCCCCCTAATCTGCCAAGGGATAAACTAACCACGACGCAGGGCATCGAAATGTTTCCCATCTTCTTCGAGGTCACATCAGCATAGTAAGTCCTTCTGCCGTCCCACACCCGAGGGGCTGTATTAATCGATGCTAGTGCAAACGTTGGCCTCAGTCTTGGCTACCCAACCGTCTCAACGTCCCTCTGCGGCAAACTGTCGACGTTCAGCAAGGTCATCATCTGCCTGACCATGATCCGTGGGCGGCACCGTGGGCTGCCGTACTCGCTCGACCGCGCCATCATGCTGCCCAACGAGCGACTGGTCGAGGACGATGCGGCCGGTGCCGGCGCAGACGATGACCACCGGAGTCGGTAACCGGACGATCAAATATTTTTTTTTTTTGTATTTTCGAAGCATTTATGCGCATAGCCAGTTTGGGTGCGAGCTTGGTGTTGGAGGCTTTCTGAATTTGCACATACATTGGAGGCAGTGTCTGTTTGCGGGATCTATTGGACACATGATCATGTCAGTTAGATTGCATTTACAGGTTCTAGATTAATTTCAAGACCCATCTCTCATCAGCAGCATCAAGGTCAGGTACAATACGCACAACAGCAGACCGATCCGCTGGCGTCGGCTGTCTGGAGAGCCTCAGTAGAGACAAACCATGATCCTTTCGTTCAACATGGGTAACAAATAGCCAGACGACAATTCTTGTGTCCTGTAGTTTTCACATAAGGCTCTCTAGTCATCAATATGGTGGCTACAGTGGCCCTTCTTGAGCAGCATCATTCCGACCTGACAATTTGCCATATTCAGCAGGTGACTCCCAGCTAACCCATTCTGGCCGCTTCCATTACTGACTTCTGCTGTGATTTGTCAACTGCAGCCCAGGCATCTTAATGTATTGAAGTAGGTAACGACGATTCACTGAACGTTCTAGTAGTATCTACTTGTCCCCTACCACGACGAAACCATGCAAACGCCCATCTCGCTCCCAACTTCACCATCAAAGCCATCTGCAAGCAACCTATCCAGTCTACGCCCCCATGCCCATGTAGCCAGTAGTATTCGAGACGGGTATCTGCATCCGATAAAAGGCCCCCCCCCCTGAATCCGAGAAAATTCTTGACCGCCACGAAAAAAGCTTGCCTCGCCGCAGGTGATTATATCAAACGAAGGGGGAAGAAAGATTCAAGCCAAACCAAACCAAACCAAACCAAACTGCAAGAAAACCCCTCCCATGTGTTGTGCTGAACCCAGTGCCGCAAAGATTGACATCTTGTCAGAAACGGTCGAACGCCTGCCGCATAGGAAAAATGATAGAAGCGAGTTTTGCTGATTCGTTGCTCCCAGGCAAAGTAGGCAAAGTAACTAGAGGTGGATATCTCCGGACTGCTGCAGGAGACGGGCTGCTGCTGCGGGAAGGGTGCCGTTCACCAACGGAACCCGTATTCGGTCTCCTCGAAAACCACGCCATTCTGATTCTCGTTCTCTTCATCAGTCGCCTCCTCTGAAACGTCAGATTCATCGTCAACATTCATAGGCTGTGGCTGCACCTCTTCGTCCTCGTCGTCGTCAGACTCGATGAAGATAGGCGTCGGATCAAACATGATGACCGTTTGGTTCGCCCCTTCTTCAGACTCGGCGTCTTCAGACTCGACGTCCGGGCTGCAGCAGCGAATGTCGACGCCAGGCAGGTCAACGTCCACCGCCTCGCTCGCGTCAAAGTGGTGCTCATAGCCCGTGCGGTCAACGGCGAGCTCGACCGCGGGGAGGTCAGTCAGGGTCTCGTCGTCGTCTTCGTCGACGACGTAGACCTCCAGATCCACGATGTCGCCCTCTCCGCCGAACTCCGCGTCCACAACACGAGCGTCGTGGAAGATGTGAGCTGGAGCAGCTGGGTCCAGGTACTCAGGGGCTGGATAGACGTGGTTGTCCATGACGATGGTATCCATGTCGGACGAGTCGCTGTCGTTGGAGTCGGTGTCGCTCGTCCAGTCGTAGCCGTCTGTGGAGGCGGACGTGTCGAAGACAGTGGCGAGGTAGGAGCTTCCTTGCGAGTCCCGATCCACGGTGCTGCTGTCATTCTGGGGTGACTCAGATGCAGTGGAAGAGTAGTCGATATCCTCATCCGCGAGTTCGGATCCTGCATCCATGTCCGTAGGGCTGGCGCACAATTTCGGGACTGCTCCCCACACAGGCAGGAGGCGATCGCCTATTCTCACATCCTCAAGGGTAAAACCAAGACGGCGAGCCTCATCAAGCTTGCGGTTACTTTTCTTGATCAGGTCATGTCGCAAAACATTGCCCAGGTCCCGGGAGGCCTGGTAGTTCATGAGGCGGCTCTGGAGGACCGAGTGCAACGATTCCACGTCTGGATCCCAGAACAGACCAGGCCACGTGGGGAGGCAATCCTCGCCAATGGAGATGTCTTCCAGACAAACGCCTTGCATCCTGGCTTCTTCGAGACGGTAGTTGCCCTCACGCACGACGTACTGCCGTAGGTCAGGGTGGGCGATAAGGATGGGGACGGCGTTTTCGAGAAAGTTTCTGAAGTCCTCAACGGCGAGTTGCATCTCTGGAGTGATGCCATCTATTCCAAGAATCAACATTAGCTTGTGAACGGCACACAGATAAGATAGATCTACTGACCAGAGTCTGGAGAGTGCGGCGTTTCTGTTGAGCACAACAGGAGCGACGGCTCCACCTCCACAGGTCCAGTGCCCATAGTGACAACACCCTTGTTTGAATCCCGGAGGCAGGTGGTAAGGAGCGAGATCTCCAGTTG
This sequence comes from Paramyrothecium roridum, assembly GCA_003012165.1. Classification (NCBI taxonomy): domain Eukaryota; kingdom Fungi; phylum Ascomycota; class Sordariomycetes; order Hypocreales; family Stachybotryaceae; genus Paramyrothecium; species Paramyrothecium roridum. Next base: position 18,878 of record PXOD01000700.1, read on the forward strand.
CTTCGACGAGCAGAGTATCAGCCGAAGCACACATTAAACGGCGTAGATGGCCAGCAAAGGAAAACAGTGAGGGTATCGTGAAGCCCAAGTCTGACCTGGTCAAAGCACTGAATCTGTTTGAAAAAAAGAAAACGCACAAACGGCTGGGAGGGATGGAAGAAGAGGAGGAGGAAGAGAGGGAGAGGATGTAAGAGATAGCCAAATTCTCGTTGTTGTTGGGGTTGATGATGTTGTTGCAACTGGTTCTCTCATTTAACTCCTGTTGAATAGGGGATCCACTCCAGGCCACTACAGACGATCTATCGGATGGCACGACAGCCCGGAAGGCCAACGCTTCATTGTCAGCTGGCAGAAGCCTGTATTGTTCGGCACGGCCTCTCCGAGTCATGGGACCATGCTTCAAATACTTTTGTTTGATTTTTCCATCTCAAGAATGTCATTCTATCCTGTGCTATTCTACCTATTGTCAGTGTTCTTACGAAAGCCATCTGACCACGCAAAGATTGACGTTTTGTTGCTCTTGGAGTTTTGAGCAAGAGAGCACGCATTGGTCCAGGGGACTCACGTGGGAGCCCCAGACTGGCCCAGCCCCGTTCCCCGCGGGGGTTCGGTCGAGGCTCTTCACGAGCTGTTAAGCTTCAGTGACGCGTTGCTTTGCTTGGTATGGCTGAATCTATTGTTGGTCCCTCGGTGGCTGGTGTTAAAGACCTAGACAATGGAGAGCTCGTCCAATCAGATGCCCTGGCACACTTCCATCTTTCCGTGATGAGTGGTTCTTCCATCTCGTCAATGGTCGTGCCTCGTTTCTTCCATCCCTCTCTCACTGGCTTCATGCTCTATATATTCGTATTTGGCGTGCCAGCCATCACGCCGAGCACGAAGCAGTCTTGTTTCCTCATCATACAGCACTGCTTCTCCAGTGTAACGGTGGTCTCTCCCTTGATATTTAAAGCCCTTTCTTTTCTCTCGTCTTCCTTCCCCAAACCAACCCAGGGTTGCAAGCATTGCCAACACTATCCCGAACGTCCAACTTGACCTACTTACAACACTCAGCAATGCCGTGTGCTCTCTTTTCTTATCTGGGTTGCCAGAGAAAGAAAGACAACAGCAGCAACACATCCTCACAAGAAGCAGCCCCTCAACCCGACCAAGGAGAGAGTACGGCTTCATTCTCCGTGCCTTCGAATGCATCTGCAACGTCTGCGTCGTCCGCCGCACCAACCCCAACCTACAACGTTTCTGGGCCCTACCACGCCAGCAGCCCCTACACCGCTCCAGCCCACTCATCGTACGGGCAGTCGATAGAAGCCGCCATCGAAGCCCGGAGGGAGTCTACGTTGGCTGGCTATGTTATCCGTCAGCCTGCGCCAGGAACGGAACTAGTGCCGCCCAAGCGGATCATGCTGGCCGATTACGGCTTTCGACAGTGGAGGTCTTGAGCGTGTTTACAACTCGGAAACTCTTTGCAATCCTGGTCTTGTGGTGGATAGAACCATGATTCAACCCCTGGTCTGCAACCGTACGGTGTTAACTATCCCCCCCACGCTACGAGCGTTGCAGATCGGATTGCAGGATTCAACGGGTAAACATTCACGACAGGCCGCATCCTGAGTTGTCTTGGCTATGATGTAGTAGTGGTTTTTGATATCGTAAGTCACGGGTTCGAGCAACAACTGCCTTATGTTTTGAACAACTGTTACAATTGGAGACGATGTGTATCTCGGGGGACATCGCTTTCATGGTCAGCCCGGCCATACCACTTCGCCATATACTTTTGCATAGCACAATTGCACAAATTTTGATTGCATTAAAGTCGTTTTAAACTTGTAAGCCCATAAGATCCCGAAGCCAAACTCCGTGCCCTCCTACTGGAGGATATGTCTGTGTATGTCCAGGAATGCAAAATAAAAGCTCAGATGTCATGCTGTGAGCAAGAATAACCGCATTTAGTGTCTTGCTGAATGCTTCCCGAGGTTGCAGTGTGTCTCCATGCGAACATCGGCGCATGTTCAGGGCCAGTCGACAACTCAGGCGACAACAGTCAGTGCGAGTCAACTGTCAACTCAAGGTACCTCGCAACTGGCCAGTCCTTCGTTTAGTGTCGACAAGCCAGTCAAGTCCATCATCCTGTTGCGTAGACCAACCCCTCACTGAATGTCCATGTCCACCTCGGCCTCCTCGTCGGCTTCAGCCTCCTCTCCACCCTCCGCATCTGGCGCATCTTTGCAAAACAGTCAGCCGAACTGCAGTCAACCGCTCGCATCCGTTTTTGGAAGCCAAACTTACCCTTCATCTCCGCCTCGCCCTCAGCCTCCATGCGCCTCTTCACGGCGTACCCCATCTTCTTCTCCAGCTTGCGCTGCTTCTTGGCGCTCAGCTTCTTGCCGGGCCCGCTCGTGGGCAGCAGGCCCGGCCGGGCGCCCCGCCGCGCCTCCGCCTTGGTGATCTTGGTCCGGGCCTCCTCGGAGCGCTTGCGGCGCTGCGCCTTGGCCTTGGAGGCGCGGGCCGCGAGGCGGTTCTTGGAGGGGCCGTTGGGGTTCTTGACGGAGGGCATTGTCGGAGGAGGTTTGGTTCGTTTTTGGATTTGGATTTCGTGAATTCGTAACCTCGTGCTTCCTGTCGGCTCTAGGATCAACGGCCGGGAATTTGTTCAATTCTCCAGAGTTGGAAAGCGAATCTCGACTTCTGTGGTTGAAGTCGCGATAAGAGAAAAAAGTTACGATAACGCTTGTCCCACCACCCCCTTATCGATAGGAAACATGGCTTTAGTGGGTATCAGGGTGCACTGGTGACGCTCCACATTCGATTTGACATCTACAGTACTTTCAACCAAGACTGTCATCTACCTATGTAGGTGTGATTATACGCTTGATAGAAACTCACGAAAGCTATTCAAATGCAACTGTATCGGCGTTTCGCCTTTTCGTAACCTAGTGAGCCGGAAATGGCCACTGCAAGCCGCAACGCCCAATATATGTATGCTCGTTGCCATACCCATTTCCCATGATAAGCATGCCCTGTCTACCGAACCGATGCCAAGTTGTTCTTTCCCAATGTGCTAGGAGTGTCAATATCAGACCCATCAGTGCTCCGCCTGAGCATTCTGTCGTGCTCAGCGCCCTCGTCATCGCTCGTTAGGCCTTCCAGCTCAAACTCCTCGGCGCCTCGAAGTCGGCCCTCCTCGGCCGGCCGGCCGCTCAAGTGGCCGTTGGTAAAGTCTTTGGTGTCGAGAGCCGGGTTTGCGAGGCTATCGTACAAGCTGATGAGCAGGTTGCTGAAGAGGAACATCAGGAACGCCAGCGAGTAGAGGATAAGGATATAGGCGACGTGGTCCATTGATGACTCGTGGACGAGCGTCATCTGCTCGTCTGTGGCACCCATGAAGAGGAAGCCGGCGGCGTACAGGAGCTGCCTATGTTAGCTTGGATTCGCCAGAAATACAAAGCCACTCACATAAACCGGTAGATATTGGAAGCTGTTCAGGGACCGCCCGTCCTCGGAGGTGGACTGGTTATCCTTGAGGACAAACGAAATCTCAATGATGCGAGTAACGCCAGCTCCCATCAGAGTATAGCCAAACATGCTGTGCGTGGCGGCGCTGACCATGAGTTCTTGTGGGTGTGCAGACATGGCCCAGCCTGTAAGGATGAGGACGAAGCCCGGGATGAAGTTGCGCTTCGGGTGGCCATCACGATCACGGCTCAACCACATACCCGCCAAGCCAGCGCACCACCACACAATACCCATGGTTGTGTGTTGCCAGTCGTTGCCAGCCCAGGCTGTTCCCCAACGGTGCTCAGTGAAGGTATTGACGCAGCCCCAGGCGGCAATGACGGCGCTGTCGAAGAATTCTTGAGAACGTCCCGTCCTGCGGATCCAGACCTGGCCGACGAGCAGGATAACGGTTAGGACGATGCCGTAAGCGATGAAAGCACCGCCCATAATGAAATGGGCTGCGCACTGGCCGAGATGCTCGCCCTGGCAGAAGCCGAGCGCCGTGATGCCACCAAATACCATCTGCGTCCAGGAAAGAATGGGCATGGCCTTGCCGATGACGGAGTGGCATGGGCGAATGAACCTCCTAATCCTGCCGTTGATGCCCTTCTCCCAGTGACCTTTGAGGTACAGGCCAAGTACAACCTGCGCCGCGAGGGTGATCTGCAGCACGTGTGCAAAGGTGCCATGGACGTTACTGCCATTGAAAGCCCTGCCGCCGTGAGCATGACCGAGGAAGAAGCCCAGGATCGCGAGGATGGTGCCTAAGATTTGCGTGGGGACATGCCATCGTGATTTAGCAATCTACATTGAGTTAGCAAATGCTGGTAGTCGCCAGATACGCTACCTACTCCCAGAACCATGCCAATGGGAAAGATGACGCCATAGGCAATCATCTGAATGAGGATGTGAACCCATAGTGTTGTGTCCTGAGCAGGTTGTTAGTACTCGAATTCGTGGGACGAGAGCCTCACGACGCACAATTGGTTCGTCAGAGACGGTGTGGCCCTCTTCAATCTCGCCATGATGCTCGTGAGCTGATGCTAGCTGTCCCAATGTCGCGAGAAGCAGCGACGTTCGGACGACCCACGGTGCCCAGGCCATTGTCAAACGTCCGTTGTGAGAGATGAGCCGAACTGTTGCGGAAGCGGCTAGCGCAGAGTGGGACGGCGCGTGTTTGACGTGCGGTGCTTTCGACTGGCGTAGCGTGGGCGCAGAACAAGCAAATGTCTGCACCGGCGTTGGCGTTGGCGTTGGCGTTGATCTCCTCGCGATGGTTGCGCAGAGTGAAGAGTCGAGGAGGGGATGAGACGAGATGGAGTTGAAAAGCAGCCTTGAGATGCCACCTTGAGCTGAACGCCGGACCGGGAAGGTCGCTGAAGGGAGGCTTGCTTGCCGAACCCTCCGAGACCATATAGGCGGCCTGTGATTGGCCACGAGTCCGATCAAGGTGGGGCGCAGCGCTTGACGACTTTATTTATTGATTGCGAGTCCCGTCCCGGCCCCCCGCCGAATCCCACCCAAAGCCATGCGACATCAACGGCATTTGCTGGACGCATGAATTATTAGATGCAATGGCAGCTGACTCATTGTTGTTGCTGCTTCACAGCTCTGCAGTCAGCCGACATTTGGCCAACATCTCAGGCACCACACCGCGAACAGGCAAGGTGTCAGATCCCTACCAATGGCATCCAGATTACGCGTAGTCCATCCAACCCGGCCAAGATTCCATTTCCACTGTTCCACCAAGGCGCTGTGCCGCATGCGATGGAATGCACCAAGCTACGAACCCAGGGAACAGAACCGTGCCAATCTTCATGACTAAACCTCCCTCTAAGCGTCTGACTAAGGCCCCTTGACGCAGCATCTACCACTTTAAAGTGCCAATACTGCTCCCTTAACTCACATCTCGTCTAGGGACCAATTATGATGTGGCGCCTGTTAGGACCAACCGTACCGTGAGGCCGTATTTAAGTGCCGTCAAACTAATCCAGCCGCTGGTGTCCAGACTACACCTTGGAAATGGCTTACCGTTTGGATGAGGAGCACGCTTCCGCCGTCATGAAGCCTATTCTTTGCAGTCTCATCGTCACCTACAGCATATTCTTCCTGGCCTCCTATATTAGGCGACTCGTCCTGGGCAAACAAGTGCAGCGGCAGATTGTCAGCATGAACGTCGCCATTCGTGAATCCGTGAAATGATACGGCGTAGGGGAAGCCTGCTCTGTTTCATGGCACCTCGACTGTCGACGAGCCGTGCCGGTGTGCACTGCAGACTGGTTTTCTCGTTCCATGATGGGATGCTTTTGAGCTCACAATCGAGATGTTGAAATGACTGCTTCACAGCTTGGTTACATCTCAAAATGCATATTAAGCCAAGCCCAATGCCTAGCCTAGCCTATGCTCTGGGTCATGAGAAGCTCTGGAATTCACCTACGCTGCATCTATTGGACGAGCAATCACAATGTCGTCTGACGGGTGAGATCCTAAGGGGCAATGTCGTTGGTCAAGTGGCTGACTTGGCCCGGCAGCTCTCGAGATGGCCCCATGATCGCGTTGACGGTACTAGTTACCTTCTTTACCGTGTCAGGCGTCCTACTTGTGCTGTGGTGTCTCAACCGGAGGAAGAAGCGAAGGCGGGGAAGCAGATACCGTCAAAACCGTGGCCCTCTGCTGTCATCAAGGCGTGTGACAACGCGCCCCTCACATGGGCCCTCGAGACATACATCACGGCGGGGCTCCCACAGATCTTCGAGGCACGCGTCACGGCGAGCTTCCTATAGATCCTCACGTCACGGGTCGCGGCGCAATTCGGCATACTCAATGAATTCCCCCATCTCGGGAGGGACTGCGCTCGCAACTCATTCAGCACAGGTCCCCGGTTCTGCCGTTCCTCAAGAACCTCAATCTACGACGGCAGCGCCCTCTCCTGCGCCTGCGGAGTCGATTGCAGATGCACCGGATTCGCCGGCCCTTGCATCAACACCGACTCTGCTGGGAAGCCCGACCCAGTCTCAAGGAACTGTGTAGTCGTACCTGGAGGATTGCGCTTCGAACAGGCGCGGAAAATAATGGCTAGTTTTCATCTTAGATTATACCCAACCATAAACTTACTATACCTGGGGTCTCATTGGGCCCTTGCCATCATTTCGGGTGATGCAGTCATCGGAGTACATTTGTCCAACACCAGTCAGCTTAGGACGCTGGAATGTGTTGACCGTATGAAGCATGGCCGTTCTGATTCACAAATGTTGAATACAGGTACCTTGGGCGTTGTGTTCAAATGATTTAAACGAGTGCATTGACCGCAATGCTTGCCAGACTATGCTGTGAGGCTTCCAACCAGCCAGTACCTGTCCTACCAAACGCCGACACCCAACGCCTTTCCATGATATATTGCGATTTAATCCTGACCATTGCCTCCAAATTAGATATCTCAATCCATGTTGACGTCTTCTCCTTTTGACTCCAAGAACTTGCGAGCCTTGTCCCAGAGTTCTGCTTCCATGTCTCGCTCCACCTTGGTGCTCCGGCTGTTCAACCAGCCGACATCAAGGTTCCCGACAGTGCCGGAGCCGTTTGGTTTGAGTGACGCCTTGGGCGCGGCAGAGGCTGCATCCTGCCGCGTCACGCTGGAGAGATTCACAATGCCAGCCTCTTCCAGCGCGAAGATCTGACGCTTCATGCGGACGTCGATGCCGTGCAGCGCATCCAGGAATGAGTCCGTTGCCGACTTGAAGGCCTCCTTTTTGGCCTCAGGGTTCAGCGAGTCGCTTGGTGCTTCCGTGCCGGGGTTGGCTTCCTTGGAGGAGGGCGAAAAGGTGAGCGCATTGAGGGCTGTGGCTGTGTGGTTCATGAGCTGGACGATCGCCCTGTCAATGGCGTTGAGCTGGTGGATGTTTTCCTCGACGGTGAATGGTTCGTGAGCGGGTGCATCACCTTCGCCCATGGCGACATCATGAGGTGAGTCCATGCTGCAGAGTTGGGATGGCCGTGAGTGAAGATGTGTGGGTGGCCAAGTGCCGGTGTATCCTAGACCATATAATGTGACCGACTACGCACAACGTCGTTGTTTCGAATACTCCTTATTGCACTTCTTTTAGTTCAACAGGAATAGCCCCAAGGATAAAATTGCAATGATTAAAGAGTGTCGAGTCGTCGATAATACATATGCCGTGTCCAGGTCTGGTGCAGCCACGATAGCGGTGCGCTAGCTGGCACAAGGCGCCGCTTAATCCCCGGCTAAGCCTGTCGCTGCCACGCGCATGCCACTTCGACAACTCAGTTTGACTTGTACTGAATCTCATTCACGACAACATCGGTTTTATCCTTCTCTCACGAGCCGTGTCTCCATTCGCACGCGCGTCTTGTTCGAAACAGTATCCTCATCGCCTTATTGGACCTAGTCATAATTAAGACGCCCATCCCATCGTGCTGGGCATATTTTGTCTACGACATTCACCCCCGAGCTCACTACGCGTTGAGACTCCTGTCTGAGCTGGATAGTCGAGAACCGTCCATCTGTATGGTCCATCCGACTCCGTTGGTCATGATCCGCGCCAACACGCGCGCGCAATAGAGGCAATTCCATTTCAGCTCAAATCAATTCGTTTAATCGGACCTTCTTCGACCCCCAGGGCTGTCAGGTGCCCACGCTTCGCCAGTCGCCATGTCGGGCCAAACGCCTGTGTCGGGCGCTGCGCCGGCCGCCAATTATGCAAACCAGCCAGCGACATCGCCAGCAGGTGCTGCTCCTGCGGCGGGAGGTGCCACAGGCACATCGGGGACTTCCACTGCCATGTCCAACCAAAACCTGAACCAGATTGTAGGTGCATAACTCTGTACCTCTTGCGCACGTACCCCTGTATCCGCTGCACATGGCCGATGATGAGGCTCTCAAGATGAGTTTGCCACGTGTGAACGCCAAACTCCTGCAAACAGCTGTTTGACCTCTTCCTGATCACCCCTGCTATCTTACACTTGCCGCTCGGCCTAGCACTTTAACTCTCCTCGCCTCAGCCTCACTGTCTCATCCGAGCTCAATCATGGAGCCATCCATGAAACACAGACGGGATAAGAAGCATAGTAGGAAAATACCCGGACCTGCTTCTGCTTTTGAATCAGCAGCCCAATCCGCCACGCTGTCCAGGCCAGTGAACCAGGACGTGCACCGTGTAGCCATCCCCCCGACTCCACATGTGCAAATGGAACCATGTTATGAAGCACGGGCTGACGTCAACTTGTGAATAGGTGACGGATTACCTTCTCAAGAGAGGTTTTAATCGAACTGAAGAGGTGTTCCGCCAGGAATCAAAGTTCCTCGGTGCAGATGGCAAGCCTCTACAACAACTAGCAAATCTGGGCCCCAAGAAGTACCAAAAGGCTTTCAAGCTTCTCAAGGATTGGGTTGAGAACAACCTTGACCTTTACAAGGTGAGCTTGCTACCTAAATCCGCCTAAACCCTAGCATGCTAATACCCGTAGTTTGAATTGTCGAAACTCTTGTGGCCTGTCTTTGTCTATTCCTTTCTTGACTTGGTTGGACAAGGGTATACGGAGGAGGCCAAGTTGTTCCTGAAAGACCTCGGACCCAACTTCCAGCCCGTCCATGCCGACGACCTCAAAACCTTTGCCACTGTTACTTTGCCGCAGCATTTGGACGAGAATGCCGTCACAAAGCTCTATAAGGAGAACAAATATCGCATTCCATTGAATCAGCATGCGACAGGCGATCTTTTCAACTTCCTTGAACGAGAGACGGATCAGGGCGGCTCAGTCATCAGGCAGATTCTCGTCGCATATTGTCAGATCGACTCAACAGCACGGGGTCCGGTCACGCCATTCAGCTTCGAAGCAGTTTACCGCAAATCTCGCAACCTGGAGCTGGACGAGGTTGACGTGAATGAAGGAATCGCAGGCGTCAACATTGGCCTTTCCAACAAGGACGTCCTTGATCCTGCAGCACCACTAACACTTGGCATGCTGCCTATGGACCCAGACCTACAGGAAGATGTTCGTGCCGAATTAGAGGATGAGGAGCGTCGAAACCCTCCTGCTCCGGGAAAGCCTACCTTGTTAGAGGAGTTTGACCAAAAGATCAAGCGCGAAGATAGTGCCGATGCGCCGAGCAGAGCCGACCTACCACTCCCTCCTTCGAGGCCGCGCGACATCATGCTCGAGATGCAGAAGGTGAGGGAGAACCGGGACCGCTTCAAGATTGAAGGACGAACCGGCGGAGTTGGCGTTCCCATCAGTGCATGCATGTTTACGTTCCACAACACGTTGGGCAGGTGGGTTATCAACTGCCAGTTCTTAAATTAAAGTGCTGACATGATGTAGTGTTGCTTGCATGGACTTTTCGGATGATGGCCAATTGGTCGCTGCCGGAACTACTGAGTCGTACATTCGAGTCTGGTCTCTGGACGGCAAAGCCTTGCCAACCATGAATGCCCATGAGAAAGACGCCAAGTTCAACAGCCGAAAGCTCATCGGACACTCAGGGCCTGTGTATGATGTTTCCTTCTCGGAATCAGCGTCAGGGCCACCCCAAAGACTGTTTGGCGACGAAGGGAGGCAAAACCCAGCCTTGGACACACGCCCCAAGCTACTTTTATCTTCTTCCGCCGACGGGCAGATTCGCCTTTGGTCTCTGGAGTCGTGGACATGCCTCTGTATTTACAAGTCGCACGATGGTCCCATCTTCAGATCACAATGGGGTCCTCACGGCCACTATTTCATCAGTGGTGGATATGACAAAGCCCTCCGAGTCTGGATGCAGGATCATGCCTCCCCCCAGCGACTGCTTGTCGGGCACGACACGTCCATCTCAGCATTGACGTGGCATCCTAACGGCGTCTACGTCTTCTCAGCTTCCGACGAGACCGACAAGTCTATCCGCATGTGGTCTGTAATAACAGGACAGTGTGTGCGAGTTTTCACCGGGCACAATGATTACATCAGCGCTCTTGAGTGTTCTCCCAACGGCAAGATCTTGGCCAGTGCAGACTGTGCTGGCAACATCTTCTTTTGGGATCTTAATAAGGGCACACGCATCAAGCGATCACGAGGTCACGGTAAGGGCGGGATCTGGTCGCTCAGCTTCAGCGTCGAGTCCAACGTGCTTGTATCCGGAGGCCAGGACGGCACAGTTCGCCTGTGGGACGTTGACTCGCCATCTGATCCTCAAAAGGCAGCTCAACAAGCAGGACTTGAAGTGGCGATTGCAGGAACGGACGGTGCAAGCGCAGCGCCAGCCACGGGCAGTACCGCGGCCGCGAGCGCTCCCTCGGCAGCTCCGGGTGCTACAGGAAGCACCCATAAGAAGAAGGGCAAAGAGGTCATGATTACGCCCGATCAAATCAGTGCCTTTCCCACGAAGAAAACGCCGGTGATGAAAGTCAAGTTTACTCGAATGAACCTGGTCATCGTTGGAGGTTGTTATGACCCGGAGCGCTAAACGCGCAGTTAGTCCATGGCCACTGCTCGTGGTATAGCAAGATGTACATCAATTACGGATGGGGAAACAAGAAGCACACGTGCGCGGTCGGAGAGCTAGATGGTTGAAGATATGAGGAACGAGGGATAGGTCTTTCCATCCTTTGTATAGTAGTCAAGCCTTACTCGTCTTTACATGGTGAATCGGTATGGGCTGGGCGTCATGGAGCCACAGGAGTTTTGGAGAGAATAGAACATAATTCTACCAGCGAATCGTCACTCAGCGAATGTGGAATGTGTGGATGAAGTTGAGTTGAGCAACCGAGAGCACCGTCTTCAGGGAATTGCTTTGGAATGAATGTGGCGGTTGTGGTGCAGCAATATACGGTGGCTTGTGCGCTGGATGTGGCATGGTCGAGGTGGGACGGGGAACCTTACGCAACCTGGAACCGACCACTGACGTTTCGTCCCGGAACCCGCCCGTCATCACCAGCCGCCATAAGGTAGCTCTGCCTGCTTAACTGCCTGCGCTGCATACCACCTTGGCTCCTTACGCTCAACACCCTGAGATCCGTCAAGCCAATTCGTTTCACCCGTTCGTTTCGCGTCCCGGCCTCTGCACGGCACACATACAGCCATGGACGTCGAGGAATCGCCATGGGCTGACTCCAGTCAGGGAGCTTCGCAACCCTCTCAGGACGAGCCCTCGACCAGTCAGTCCACGACAGCTTCGCAGTCGCAGTCCTCCGCTGCCTCGTCCTCCACCGCCGCCCCAGCCAGCCCACGCACTTCCCGCGCGCCCCGTCGCCTCATCGCCCAGCCCACGCGCCTGCAAGCCGTCGAAGATCCCCTCGGCCCGCTGGGGGCCGCGCCCGATGACGATACCGCTACCAGCACGCAGGATGCCCCGCCGGCGCCGCCCCAGAAGGAGCAGATGATGATGCGCACGACGATGGCTCCCCAGCAGCAGCAGCCGCGGAGGCCTGCGGATCCGCACCGCATCGACGTCGACGACTTTGAGGAGCCGAGGGGCCCACGGCAGCCGCCTCCTGTCGAGGCTGCGCGCCCGAGTAGTGTTCGGAGCAGCACCCAGCCGAGCGTCAGCGTCGAGCAGGCTGCCAAACCGAGCTTCCAGATCACCGTGGGAGATCCAGTCAAGATTGGTGACTTGACGAGCTCCCATATTGTCTACTCTGTCCGCACAAAGGTCGGTGCCGCCTAGATCTTGATAATTGCTCTCGTACTAATTGCGTCGTTGCAGACGACTTCCAAGGCTTACAAGCAACCCGAGTTTGAGGTCAAGCGCCGATATCGTGATTTCCTGTGGCTGTACACCACTTTGCACGGAAACAACCCTGGCTATGTCGTCCCACCACCTCCCGAGAAGCAGGCTGTTGGCCGATTCGACAGCAACTTTGTCGAAAGCCGAAGAGCGGCGCTGGAGAAGATGCTGAACAAGATCACGGCCCACCCTGTCCTGCAGCACGACGCAGACGTGAAGCTCTTCCTCGAGAGCGAGGCCTTCAACGTGGACGTGAAGCACAAGGAGAGGCGTGAGCCCCTGCCCACCGAAAGCAAGGGCGTGCTTGGCTCCCTGGGAATCAATGTCGGCGGCGGCAGCAAGTTTGTTGAGCAGGATGATTGGTTCCACGACCGCAAGGTTTATCTCGATGCCTTGGAGACTCAGCTGAAGGGCCTGTTGAAGGCGATGGAGGGCATGGTTGGACAGCGCAAGATGATGGCTGAAGCTGCTGCCGACTTCTCTGCTTCTTTGCACGCTCTTTCTACCGTCGAGCTGTCGCCCTCGCTGTCGGGCCCGCTTGATGCGCTCTCCGATCTACAGCTCACCATTCGTGACGTGTACGACCGCCAGGCCCAGCAAGACGTCCTCACCTTTGGTATCATCATCGAGGAATACATCCGCCTCATCGGCTCAGTCAAGCAGGCTTTCTCCCAGCGCCAGAAGGGCTTCTACGCCTGGCACAGCGCCGAGTCGGAGCTGCAGAAGAAGAAGACCGCGCAGGACAAGGTGCTCCGTCAGGGCAAGAGCCAGCAGGACAGGCTGAGCCAGATCAGCGCCGACGTCACCGAGGCGGAGCGAAAGGTCCACCAGGCCAGGCTTTTGTTCGAGGAGATGGGCCGCTCGATGAGGCTGGAGCTCGACCGATTCGAGAAGGAGAAGGTGGAGGACTTTAAGAGCGGCGTGGAGACATTCCTGGAGAGCGCGGTCGAGGCGCAAAAGGAGGTAAGAATTGGATGGCCTTTGCAGTGAAGACCCAGCTAACAGGATTGCAGTTGATTGAGAAGTGGGAGACGTTCCTGATGCAGCTTGACGCCGAGGACGACGAGTCTGCGTTCTACAAGCCGCCCGTCTATCAGCAGGATTCGAAGCCTGCTGGTGACACCGTGGTGGACCGGGCCAGGGCTCGACTGCACGAGGACTCAGACTAAGTAGATTAATACCTGTCGCGCAGACACATGTAATTGGTCACGTTGGGGAAGAGGAAGATGTGAAGCAGGAGTTATAAGCTTCCAAAGTCCGTAGACGTGGTTATATCATACAGGCCACGTCGGGCGCTAGTGTTGTACATATTGAACAATCCCATCATCCGGTTTGAGTGAACCCAGGCTCGCAATTCGCCATAGTATTCCATCAAGCCAGAGCTCTATTGCTATCCTTCCATCCCCGTTCCTTTACTTCCTCCTCGTCGGTGCCTTCTTGGGGCCGGAATCCCTCATGGACTGGGTATCTTGCGGCGCGTATCCCGATATCAGATCCGCCAAGCCGGCATCGTCCAGTCCACCGTCCTGCTCGGCAGGAGCAGCAGCGGCATCGGCCTCGCCCTCGCCCTCGGACGCGGCGTTCGTCGAGGCGTCGAAGCCGCGACCGAAACGCTCTCGGAAGGCAGCGAGCTTTCCGGCCTCATCGAGCTCGACGTTTCGCAGGCTCTTCTCGCTGGGCTGCCAGGTGAGCGTGTTGCGGGTGTCCTTGTTGGGCTTGTACAACGGCTGGGGCGAGGTGGTGCGCGCGACGTAGGTGGAGCCGTCGGTCAGCGTGACGAGCTGGGTGAATTGGTAGGGACGGCGAGGGCGGGCGATGAAGGTGGCGTGGCGGACTTGGACGGCGAGCCGCGAGGAGGTGAAGGAGGTGGTTGTGGATGAGGTTAAGGAGGCGCGGAGAGGCGCGAGGGCCGCGGGCGAGGGGAGCTTCCCCATTGCAAAGGACTCGTCTTTTGTTTTGCTGGGTGCTCAATGAAGATTGTGGCAGTTGGTTTCGGGGATTGGAGGTCAGGCTGCTGCGCGATCCCTGATTCAGGCAGGCGGTTTGTCCCTGAGCGATTGGAGGTTGAAGACCGGCTCACGCAAAATTTGGGCCCGCGACAATGGCGCTTATCGATAAGCGATTTCTTCGTCCCGTCTCTGAGCTACATCATCTCGGACAACTACCATCAAGACAATTCCAGTCCGTAATTACGCTGTGATCCAACTCCGCCGCTCGACTTTGGAATTCCTGTTTTCTTGGGCTCACGACATGTCATGAGTACCTGCCGAGCGATGCGACCGTTGTCGCTCCGGAGCCTCGGTCGAGGCGCGGTCCGAAGAGGCTTGGACTGTGACGCACGGCGAGCGTGGGATGCGCCGCAGCGGGCTTTCTGCGTCTTCCGGACGGTTCAGGATATTCACAATGGGCTGAGGAAAGCATTCGAGATTGGAAAGTCCCTGAGTAAATGTGGGCTGCTACCCACGGCTCCCTGGTCAGAGCCTCTACGGCGAGAGGCCAAAGGTGAGTGCTGGCCCAAATTTGATAATGCTTCCTTCTGATGACACCAGCAACTCCTACAGTTACGTGCCAGACCGCAATCGGTGCAAATTCGCGATCTTACTCCCAGGCCGCCCATCCGGCTCCGTCTCCCGCCAGTCCGTCCCTGCCTGAGCAGCTCCGCTCCGTCATGCGCCTTCTTCCACACTCGGTCGTCGTGTGCACCGCCATGCACGGCACGTCGCCTCGGGCCATGACAATGTCCTCGCTTACCTCGTTGACGCTCTCACCAACACCACTGGTAACCTTCAACGTTGCCGTGCCAAGCCGGACGCTAGATGCCATCGCGGCGAGTGGCGAGTTTAACATTCACATTCTGGCTGGCGATGAGAGCGGTGCAGCGATAGCTCACCATTTTACGAGGGGCAACCTAACGGACAATGTATTTGACGGCGTCGATTGGAGGACAGGGTCGAACCCAGGAAAGGGAGACGGCGCGGCTGCTTCCCCGTTGCTGCAGGGCGACGGCGTGCTGCGCGTGCTACGATGCAGAGTGCTAGCCGACGCCCCAGCAGAGGGGCTGATGCGTGTGAGGGACCATGTAATTGTGGTTGGGGAAGTTCTGGACGTGATACCCGGTGTCGACAAGGCGGAGTTTGGGCTGGCGTACGCAGACCGACGGTACCGTCGGGTGAATGGCGACATTGACGCTGAGACTTGAGGGATCAGCTGGACGGAGCGACGCAGCCCGGGAACGGGTTGTGTCGGAGTCCTATTCGGACGTGTATACTACGGTCTCAACGACCTATAGATGTGAGCTAAACGTATATAGACAGTGGCGCTCCTTTTGGCGAGTCGGCTTTGCGGAACTGCACTCCATGTACTATTATATCGAAATATGGGGCCAATTAGACGGGCGACATTGAGACCTTGGAGAACCAACTCTCGAACATCTACCGCGCATTGTGGGAAACCTGCGCAATCAACCTCTCGCAACTTTAAAAAAAAAATAGGCAATCGATCTTCAGGCCAAGGCGGACTAGTTGGAATATAATTACCATGTTACAAACAGATGAAGTTTCCCCCAATCGTGCTGGTCTCCCCACCTCATCTCGGCCGTTTGGGAAACGCTGCGTCGACGAATTGCACTCACCAGGCACCGCAGGCTACCCCACAGAATTTCCGTCGGGGAACTACATTAGAAATGTCAGGGTCGGGACGAATAAGCTAGCGCTCGCATTGACGGAATTTTCGATCCCCACGGAGTCCTGAGCGGGATGCCGACTCTGGCCATTTCGGAGGGGGCCGCTCCGTCTAGGAACCATCCTCGCGGAGTTTGGAGCTCACCTAGTCTATTTGACAAAGGCCGTTGTCAGCTGGGGTATAGGACATGGGGGAAGCGAGGAAAAGCATAATCGGAGCACGCTGCATTATAGATCGCGGGTGCCTTGGGCAAGGGGCTGCCGCCCTGAGCACACCATGATCGTCGTTACATTGCGTTCCCCATCGACGATGTGCCCGCGCCCAATCAGCCACTGCGGGACGGACTCATCGTATCCGCTGTGCCGGTCTTGGTGGCACGGCTAGGAGGGAGACGTTCCTGGCTGTAAGGGTGCCCATGATCCGAAGCTGGGGCTTGCGTGGGAAATGGACTTATAGGCCGGTGCACCGCCGCCCTGCTTGGCCACGCGCGGGTTCTGCTCCGGCTCGATATCCCTTCATGATGGCGTTCAAGGCTGCAACACTCGCCGGGCTGTTCTTGGCCTCACTCGCCCAGGGCGCCGTGGTCCCGCGCAAGGACTGCAACAGCGTCACCTTCGAGGCGGAGGATGCCGTGCTCTCGGGAACGGTTGTCGAGAAGACACAGGCTGGCTTTTCTGGTAAGCCCGGCTCTGCTGTTCTCTCATTTCGTTGCTAACGGGGCCTGGAGGAACCGGATACGTCACCAGCTTCGACGAGGCCAACGACAAGGTCACCTTTACCCTTGAGACCAAGGCCGACACCCTGTTCGACCTGACCGTCCGCTACGCTGGTATCTACGGAGAGAAGAGGACCTCTGTCATTCTGAACGGCGGCGCAAGCAGTGAGGTTCTGCTGCCTGCGACGACCACGTTCTCGGAGGTCTCGGGAGGACAGCTTCTCCTTACCGCCGGCCAGAACAAGGTCGAATTTGTGTCGAACTGGGGATGGTACGTCGACGAGCATGCTGAAGGACTGTACATGACTGACACACTGCTAGGTATCTGCTTGACTCCATCACCCTGACTCCTTCTGCACCAAGACCTCCTCACAACATCAACCCCAAGCTCAACAACCCCAACGCGGGCGCCAGCACCGTTGCGCTCTACAACTACCTTCGATCCGTCTACGGCAAGAAGATCCTGTCCGGCCAGCATGAGGTCAACATGGTCGACTGGGTCACCCAGCAGACCGGAAAGACCCCTGCCATCTTGTCCGTCGACCTGATGGACTACACGCCCTCGCGTGTCGAGCGCGGCACCAAGGGCGTCGCCGTCGAGGAGGCCATCGCCCACTCCAAGAAGGGTGGCATCGTGACGCTGCTGTGGCACTGGAACGCGCCGACCGGCCTGTACGACACCGCCGAGAACCCGTGGTGGAGCGGCTTCTACACGCGGGCGACCGACTTCAACGTGCAGACGGCGCTGGCGGATACAACCAACGCCAACTACACGCTTCTCGTGCGGGACATTGACGCCATCGCCAAGGAGCTCAAGCGGCTGCAGGACGCCGACGTGCCGATCCTCTGGCGCCCGGTGCACGAGGCCGAGGGCAAGTGGTTCTGGTGGGGTGCTCAGGGCGCCGAGCCGGCCAAGAAGCTGTGGAACCTGGTCTACGACCGCCTGACGAACCACCACAAGCTGACCAACCTCATCTGGGTGTGGAACTCGATCGACGCGGCCTGGTACCCTGGCGACGACAACGTCGACATTTTGAGCACCGACGTGTACGCCAAGGGCAACGGAGTACGTACAAGTCTGAAGTAATATGACGATTTAAAGCATGCTAACGTGGGACAAACAGCCCATCTCGGTGCAGTACAACCAGCTGGTCGAGCTCGGCAAGGACAAGAAGCTGGTCGCCGCGACGGAGCTCGGCGCCGCGCCGCTGCCCAACCTCTTGCAGGCGTACCAGGCTCACTGGCTGTGGTTCGCGCTCTGGAGCAGCGGTCACGTCGACAACCCAGAGTGGAACACGCCGGCCGTCCTGAAGGAGGTAAGTCGGAGCCTATCCTGTAGGCCTGAGCATGCGGATGCTAACGACGAGTTACAGGTCTACACCTCGGACTATGTCCTGACTCTTGACGAGATCCAGGGATGGAGGAACTCATAAGCACAGCGAATCGACTCGACTCGACTTGCATGAAAGACAAGGAGGAACAGTCATTAACCTATTGCATTCCTCGTGGCCGCGTAAGGCTGAGAACATATCGAAACAGCGGCATGTCTACTAGATTAGCTTCTAGACGGTTGGAACAACTGTACATTCATTTTAAAACCGTACATAAATAGAAGACATCTCTTCGTAAAGTTTGCCCCTTGAATGTTGGTTCACTTAATGAATAGAGCGATTCCCGAGTATTGGAGCGAAGTGCTACTCCTTCAAAGGTGAGGTGGTTCTTGGAATAGCAAAGAGTTATTGGTGTATCATCGTGGTAACATATGGGACGATTCTGCCGGCCAATTGAACCGCTATCAACTGGAAAGGATCACTTCTTACACATCAAGCTATACCGTTAGTCGCCGCATAGCGAATGAAAACTACCCACGATGCTATGCCGTATTCACGGTTGAGCCTCAGTTGATGCCTGGAGGTCAATGAAGCTCGAATGCCCCGCCAATCCCGATAAGATAAGCTTCGCGCTCGAGCCGTTTCCATGGACCCTTGATGCATGGGGAGCGGTGACCGGAGAAAACTCGGCACGGGTTTGCCTCATTTCCTATTGGCGGTGGGTACCCTGACGGGTTGTTTGGTGGAGGGGGGGAAAAAATCAGCCTTGCCACCCTTTAAGGCAGCCGAAATGCTAGGCGTGGGACTGGACAATCCGATTTGCCCCATCGACTCATGCCATGCCGCCATGCCACCTTTTATCGATAAGCGCAGGTGGTCCCAGCTGAAGTGCGGGACAGCAACAAAGAGGAGGGAGGAGCTGGGGAACCGCCGGGGGGGTTATCAATGGCCAAGCAGGGGCGAGCTATACAGTAGTATCGCAACGCAAAAGGTAAGGTACCGTAGGTGAGAGAAGCAGAAAAAAGAAAAACAAAGAGCGATTGGGCTTTGGTGCTGGCGGTACCTGGGACAGAAGGCATACGGAACCATCGTTGCCGTGAATGACTGACTGCTCCCGAAACGTACAGTACAGTAGCGGCTGAGGCTCAATTGGCAGCACTGTCGGTTCTACAGCCTTCGAATTTTTTCGGTTTGTTCTAGCCTCCCCCAACCCGTACAAGGCGGCTGCCTGTGAGTGCGCTTCGCGGCGGTGCTAGAAGGCTCCAAAGCACAGCTGGGGCCAATCAGAGGGGCGGGGGCGGTTGCTGTGGAAGGGAGAGGCCATAGAATCCGATGGAATCTCTACAGCCACAGCCCGCAGGCACAGGGGAGGGAGGGGCCCTTTTTAGTTCACCACCTCTGCCTCTTTCCTTCGCTCCAACTTTTTCCTTCCACTCTCCAATCCTCTCTCTCTTCATCTCTCATCTCTCTCTATAGACGTCGAGACGTTTTGTGTCTAGAGCCAGTCTTGCATTTTTCTCCCTCCCCCAAAAAAGTCTAGGTACGTTGCCGCATCGTCGAACCATCCGCTGTCCCGTTTCCCCTCCATCCCACCGCCTCGTTTACATCCCACTTTACCGCCTCAGCCTTGCTCGATCCCTCTGCGGGCCGGAGCTTCTGAGACTTGCCAGCACATTCTAGACGCCAGAATTGGATTCTGCGTGACGAGAAGTTTCTGAAGGCATTTTTATAAATCCTCCAGCACCTTCCCATCACCTATTTTCTTCCTTCTTTTCCCTTCACTCCACACCTTCACCACGCGGCAGCGCTCGGCACACCACCATTCGTTTTTTCTCAACACGAAACTAATTTTACTTTCCTACAGTCACGGTTTCCTTTTGATACCCCAATACCGCCACCATGTCTGAGACTTTCGAGTTCCAGGCTGAGATCTCTCAGCTTCTCTCCCTCATCATCAACACCGTCTACTCTAACAAGGAGATCTTCCTCCGTGAGTTGGTGTCCAACGCCTCCGATGCCCTCGACAAGATCCGCTACAAGGCTCTGTCCGACCCCAGCCAGCTTGACTCTGGCAAGGACCTCCGCATCGACATCATCCCCAACAAGGAGGCCAAGACCCTTACCATCCGTGATACCGGTATTGGTATGACCAAGGCTGTAAGTGACACCAAGCACACTACTGCACGTACACGATGCTAACAATTTCCAGGACCTTGTCAACAACCTGGGTACAATTGCCCGCTCCGGTACCAAGCAGTTCATGGAGGCTCTGACTGCTGGTGCTGATGTTTCCATGATCGGCCAGTTCGGTGTCGGTTTCTACTCTGCCTACCTCGTCGCTGACCAGGTCCGCGTCATCTCCAAGCACAACGATGACGAGCAGTACATCTGGGAGTCCAGCGCCGGTGGCACCTTCAACATCGTCCCCGACACCGACGGTGAGCCCCTTGGCCGCGGTACTGCCATCATCCTCCACCTCAAGGATGAGCAGACCGAGTACCTGAACGAGAGCAAGATCAAGGAGGTCATCAAGAAGCACTCCGAGTTCATCTCCTACCCCATCTACCTCCACGTCCAGAAGGAGACCGAGAAGGAGGTCCCCGACGAGGAGGCTGAGGAGGTCAAGGAGGAGGAGGGTGACGACAAGAAGCCTCGCATCGAGGAGGTCGATGACGAGGATGAGGACAAGGAGAAGAAGAAGAAGACCAAGACCATCAAGGAGACCAAGATCGAGGAGGAGGAGCTCAACAAGCAGAAGCCCATCTGGACCCGCAACCCCCAGGACATCCAGCAGGAGGAGTATGCTTCCTTCTACAAGTCCCTGTCCAACGACTGGGAGGACCACCTGGCTGTCAAGCACTTCTCCGTCGAGGGTCAGCTTGAGTTCCGTGCCATCCTTTTCGTCCCCAAGCGTGCTCCCTTCGACCTGTTCGAGACCAAGAAGACCAAGAACAACATCAAGCTCTACGTCCGCCGCGTCTTCATCACCGATGACGCCACCGACCTCATCCCTGAGTGGCTCAGCTTCGTCAAGGGTGTTGTCGACTCTGAGGATCTTCCCCTCAACCTGTCTCGTGAGACTCTCCAGCAGAACAAGATCATGAAGGTCATCAAGAAGAACATCGTCAAGAAGTCTCTTGAGCTCTTCCAGGAGATCGCCGAGGACAAGGAGCAGTTCGACAAGTTCTACAGCGCCTTCTCCAAGAACCTGAAGCTCGGTATCCACGAGGACTCCCAGAACCGCTCCATCCTGGCCAAGCTCCTCCGCTTCAACTCCACCAAGTCTGGTGATGAGCTGACCTCCCTGTCTGACTACGTCACTCGCATGCCCGAGCACCAGAAGAACATCTACTACATCACTGGCGAGTCCATCAAGGCCGTCTCCAAGTCTCCCTTCCTTGACACCCTCAAGGAGAAGGGCTTCGAGGTCCTGTTCCTCGTCGACCCCATTGACGAGTACGCCATGACTCAGCTCAAGGAGTTTGAGGACAAGAAGCTCGTCGACATCACCAAGGACTTCGAGCTCGAGGAGACCGAGGAGGAGAAGAAGGCTCGCGAGACCGAGGAGAAGGAGTACGAGAGCCTCGCCAAGTCCCTCAAGAACGTCCTCGGCGACAAGGTCGAGAAGGTCGTCGTCAGCCACAAGCTCGGCCTCTCCCCCTGCGCCATCCGTACCGGCCAGTTCGGTTGGTCCGCTAACATGGAGCGTATCATGAAGGCTCAGGCCCTCCGTGACACCTCCATGAGCAGCTACATGTCTTCCAAGAAGACCTTCGAGATCTCCCCCAAGTCTCCCATTGTCCAGGAGCTCAAGAAGAAGGTTGAGGCTGACGGTGAGAACGACCGCACCGTCAAGTCCATCGTCCAGCTTCTGTTCGAGACCTCTCTGCTCGTCTCTGGCTTCACCATTGACGAGCCTGCCGGCTTCGCTGAGCGCATCCACAAGCTTGTCCAGCTCGGCCTGAACATCGAGGAGGACGACGCTGCCCCCACCGAGGCTGTCAGCGCCGACGCTCCCGCTGTTGAGACCGGCGACAGCGCCATGGAGGAGGTTGATTAAAGAACCAATGGCAATGGACAATCGGGCTACCGGAACGAAAAGTTTCCACGGAGTTGAACGGTTTTAGAGCACATGGTCTGGAATTTGATTTGCTGGTTTAATGATTTTGTGACTTAGCATCACGCATCACCCTCACATAATCCCGGGTGTTCTCCGCATAGGAGGAAGGGGTGTACTCTAGCTAGTTCTATGATGACGACGCAGATGAGGTAGATGAACAACGAGGCATTAGATGCATTCATACGAGCCTGTGATGTTTGATCAGTAGTTTTGACACTAGTAGTCATTCTAAGTGAAGCCCCAAGCAATAGAGGATAACGACAGTAGCAAAGCAACAGATGCATAACGACAGCTGATTCACATAAATCAATTAGTAATGACCGGCTCGGGTTACTCAACCCATCGCCAGAGCGGTTCCTAGATTCGAACCGTATGCCTATGTAATTGTACAATGACGACTTTCCTTCTCATGTGATGAACATAATGGAACCAAACGTGCTTCGCAGGTGCACATGCCGGGGTATGCGAGTACTATTCAAGGGGGTATTTGAAAGGAGCAGTAGTAAAGGAAAAAGGTATCTCGAGACGAGGGAGATTCTATAAAAGGACGTAGAGAGAACAGATCTGTCCAGGTTAGCTTCAGGCGCGGAGCAGAATGCGATGCGATGCGACTTACCAGGCTGAGCCCCAGGATGATGGAGCACCAGAAAAAGACGTTGTTGAGAGTGCGGCGGCTGCGGACCCAGCGGGTGCGCTGGAGCATGATGAGAGGCAGCTGCATCATCTGGCAGATGAACCCGTAGCCGCGCAGCTTCTTGGTGATGCAGGCCATGATGATCTCGTGGCCGATGGCGGAGATGAGGAAGGTGATGACGGTGGCGAAGGGCCGGCCGATGTGCGGGCGCGAGGCGCTGTAGACGTGACGGCGCAGGAAAGAATAGACGGGGACGTTCCACTCGCGCGAGAACTCCATCCAGTCGGTCGAGTTCCACCAGTCCGAGTAGAAGTGGCGATCGCCGAAGTAGGTGATCTCGGCAAAGGCGCCGAGGATGTACTCGAAGATGACGAAGAAGACGAGCAGGAAGCTGAGCATGAAGGGGAAGAGCAGCCACGAGATGGTCTCGGCGAGGATGAGGAACGTCTCGGGGGCGGAGCCGCGGGTGGACTCGAGGCGGGTCGAGGCGTCGCGGAGGACGGGCAGGATGAAGTCCTCGGACGTGATGGTCAGGAGGAAGATGCAGCCGAAAGTGGCGACGATCTTGGAGATGAGGGCGGTCCAGTCGATGGCGGCCACGCGCGGGTACTCGAGCTCGTAGCAGAGTGTGGGGCAGCAGAGGAAGTCGAGGTAGTTGGACCACGTCAGGTTGCGCGGGTAGGTGACGTTGCCGAGCGGGCTGGTGAGCTCGCGGGCGAGGTCCTCGCGCAGCGTGTCGATCTCGTCGGCGCTCTGCTCGCCGTCCGTGGTGGCGGCGTCGTCGGCGAGAGGGGACGGCTTGGTGACCTTTGCGCGGTCGTGGCCGGCGATGGCGCCGGGGGGAGGTGGGCTTGCCGTTGGGGTGGTCGGAGCTCGGGTACAGGTAGGCGGGGCCGCGGTCCGCGGAATGAGGGTCGTCGAGGCTTCGAAGGCGCTTCTCAGTTTCGGAGAGGTGGCCGTTGTAAAAGGCCCACGAGTGCATCTTCATGAGCAGGACCATGGTGTGTAGCAGCAAGAAGACCTGGGCGGTCCAGGGCCACTCGAGCCAGAAGGGGATAGCAATCCAGACGGCAAGCCAGAAGGCCTGGTAGATACTCTGGACGGCGACGCCGCCTTTCTTCCACGTGAAGGCGCCGCCGGCGGGGCTTGCGCGCCAGAGGTGGTGTAGTGGCAGGCTGATGGCGGTGCTGGCGACCATGACAAAGTCGGCAATGGCAAGGTGCCACAGCTTGACGGTAAAAAGAGACCAGATCTCGACGCGCAGGGGAAAGCCCGTATCCTTGACGTTGCGCAGCATGGTCGTGATGCCCATGACGGCGAGGCCGACCCAGAACAGGTTGAAGAAGCCATGGAAGTCGCGGTAGTCGCTGGCGGGGTCGAAGTGGGAGACGCGCGAGGTGAAGTCGGTCGAGGGGAAGATGCGACGGCGCTGCTCGGCGCGAGCCTGCTTGCGGGCAGAGACGAGCGATTTGGTCGAGGGGGGAGCGTTCTCGGGGACTGGTGTCGAGCGGCCGCTTCGGGTGGTTAGCTAGATTGCGTATGTTTCGAATGGTCGTAAACTCACCTCGTCGTGCCGCTGGCAGTGCCATTCTCGGGGGCCGATAGGAGGCCATCGCCTTCATTGGATGAGAGCCTCGAGATTTGCGACACCTGCGAGTGCTGGGGTTTCCGTGGCCGGGGGCGGAGGACATGATCGTGGTTGTTGCTATGGCCATTGGCCATAACGTCCGCGGAAGAGCTCATTGTCTCTTTTTCGTCCAGCGAACAGAGTTGTTGCGAAATGAAATGCCTGATGCTCGCTCGGCACGTATTGAATTGGGAAGGGTTCGGAGCTTATCAGCAGGAGGGGCGGTTCGACTGCGCTATAGGGCTGACGGGTATAGACAAGGTAAGGCAAGATATTCTAAGTCGAGAAGTGGCTGTCCGGCTTGGTTCCTGAACAGGAAGATGGGGGTCAGCAATGATGCAACCAGGCCGATCTTGTTGTGGGTGAGACGGACTGGGGGATGTCTTACACGGGAGTGCTGGAAACAGAAACAAGCAAGACACCAAATGAAAAGAATTTGCAACTGCCGTTTCCACGTGTATTTAATTGGCAAAGAAAATAGAAAGTGGATGAAACAAGAAACGAAGAGCTCTAGATCTGGAGAAGCTGTTGCAGAGGACAGACAAGCGTCAGCCGTGTGTCCCGTTTTGCGAAACCGAGTTGCTACGTCACTTGCGACAAGGGGAGGGCCCGAAAAGCTACGAATCGAGGCAAGCACCACCCATAAGGCCTAGGAGGAAATGAAAAAAGGGACGGGCGGGAAGGCGCCACACGTGACTGACCCACCGGCGAGCTGGTGCCTCGCAAGGGATCTTTCTTCGTTCTCCTTCTCCTTCGCTCTCTCTCATACGCGTACCTCCCCGTACCGCCGCCTTGGCGTCTATCCGGCGGCGGCGGCAGCACCACCAAAACTTGGGCCACCGTGCCGCTAACAGCCCCCCCCGTCCATTCGCAGGGCTGATTAATTGATCCAAGCGCAGAGTCCACCACAAAACGCCTTGTGACTGAACGAGGGGGCAGCGAACGCGGAACACGCGGGTCGAAAAACTGAACGAAAAAACCGAGGTTTCCGTCTGTCGCGAAAGAGAGATACGCGGCAGCTTCGGGATCTCGAGGATGGGCTTTCGTTTTGGCGAAAGGTTGTACCGGTACTCGTGCTTACGAGCTGCTAACCTAAGCGAGGAGCTTTCTGGTGATGTTCGCGGTGGGGGGCAAATCGTCACTTAACAGGTTGTTATATTTGTGAGATGCCGAGGCTTTGGGAGGATTCGGGTTCGCAATTGCATGCCCGGCATTACCTATCCACTTAATGATCGGCAGTTCAAGAGGCTCCGTCTTAGAATGGAGGCAAGCAGTTGGCAAAAAAAGCGAAGCGTATAGCAGTATTCTGAATATTAACCTCACTCCGTTTCTCCTTCGGATCTAGTAAAAGAATAAAAGTTCTAATATTCTAGAATTCAGAGTAATTAGTTTAAATTGAAAAATTTAAGAGGACTTTTCTTGCATTTTCTAGCGAACAATATAGGGGAAGCCAAATCTTAGGATCTCCTTTCTTTGCTCGCCCGTTGGGACGGTGCCGTGTGGGCATTTCGGACCCTGATCTTAGTCTTAGTAAGGCTGTCGTGCCAGATGTTTCGATCCGAGTTCAAAAACAGCCACGAACCCTGTTGGTCGTAAGGTTTGTCCCGTAACTTTCCATCGGCACAATTCCAGCTTGTCAAAAGCGGCCGCGGAACAACAGGGCGTCGTCGGTGGTCCTGCCCGCCCCGGCCCCCTCCGGCACTACCGGGGCGGATCATCCGGAAAACACATAACAAGCAGCCGGTTTGTGATAGTTCCACGTGCATGCGAGTCGCAAGGTAGGCAGCTTTTGGTGGCACTGGCGTGGCCAGCTATGCATGGTTGATCGACAAATGGATGTAAGCTAATTCCAGTCACTCGGTGAGAAAGCGTAGCTTTGACAACAAACCAGAAAGGGCTTGCCATGCGCAACCTCGGCCGTGCCACAACTTTCCGGCCCGGAAAGCTTGGAAGTTGGATGAAGCCGCCGGTCCCGCACTGAAGCATTTAAGTTTTACCCCCAGGCACATGATCATGCAGGCACCAAGTTTCCAAGACCCGGGAAGGCGAGATGGCGTCATGGACCACTGCGCTAGAATTGTTCTCGAAGCCTCAATTCGACTTTCCGACTCCTCAGTTCAACGCAATGGGGGCTGTCTCACCATTCTGACTCTTGACTTGACGACAAGAGCATCAACGTATCGGAACAGCAGGTGCACTTTAGCAGCTGTTGACAGAAACGATCCTGCAGGGTACTCGCTCGGTCGTTTCGTCAAGGTGCATTCGGGCAATGAAGAGCCCTAGTGCTAGGCACAACGTTGCTCTGCTAGTCTCCAGGGCGTTGAAGACAGTTGCAAAGCTGGTTAATCGTAAATGAACTTGTATTTGAACTGAATTAACTCCCATTTGTTGATGCTAATGAACGCTCTGAAGATGCTCGCCCGCTGTCCATGCCAATTCCACCTCTATTGTACAACCGTGTAAGGTTTCATATCTAGATTTTACATTATCTCCTAATGCGAATGTGCCTGAGCCCAACCTGTCACGCCTCTGGTTCACCCCGGCAACCGCACGTCACGTACGTAGCGACTATGCACCGTGAAGCTCCATGGCATATGCAACCACCACTCCCCGTCTAAATGTTGGAGATATGTCCGCCACCACTGCGCATCTTGACTCCCAAGAAGCAGTAGGTAACTTCGGCGCCCCTCGCCATCCGCCTCTTCTTCGTGCAATCGCCGGGCCAAACGCTGCAGCCCCTCTTGTACGTGAAAGCGCCGCTCCTCGGCATCCCTGTTATCCTTTTCATCCGCACGGTAGCCCGGATCGACGACAGCGTCAACATCCCGCACTACATGCAATGTTTGTCGCAAGGCACGCACCGGCCGTGTGAACAGAAGCTGTCTCACAGCGCCAATGCCGCCACTGTGCACTCTGGAGCGACGTTCCCGCGGGCTCACCGTGTCGGATAGGAGAGAGCGCTTCTTGGCAAAGTCTTTGGCTTTGTAGTAGCAAACCTCGTCAATGAGGTTCGTGCTGAGCCACATGCTCACCATACGCTCCATGGTAGCGTCGAGGTTGGAGTTGGCGCGGCGCAAGTCGCTGGCATAGACAACGCGGAAAGTCATGAGCTTGTACTCGAGCTCCAAGAGGTGTAGCTGCATGCGAATGAGTGGCTCGTCGCCCATCAAGATACTATCGCTCAGTCGCGGCGTTGATGGCCTCCACCTGCCACTCCTATGGCTTCTGATCGAGGTGTTGGAGGTAGAAGAGTCCTGGGATCGTGTGGAAGGGGCGGGGCTTGGTTCTCTAGCTACAGAAGTGGTCGACCTTTGCACGCTCCGGGTGTAATTGACACACAGAAAAAAGTCCTGATATACTCTTCCTGTCCGATTCGTGGGTTGGTGCCGTATCGCCTCCCTGCCCCTCTGCGCAGCCACGTGGAAGCCAGCATTCTTAACAAGCAACTGATCGTAGAATGTTTCGAGATACGTCGAAACCGTTTGCCAGTGCACGTAGAACCACATGGCCGAGACGTTGCGGATGCCGTGCTTCATGAAAATGTGTGCCAGATTGGTCGTTGGACCGGTACGATTGTAGGCCGATAGGCAGGCATTGAGGACGACGTTGCCAATCTGATGGCGAGCGAGGAGCTGGGCGACGGCATCGGCTCTGGCGAGGTGCGTCTGGGGGGCCTGGTAACCCGATTCGTTGGCACGATATCGTTTCGCAAACAGTAGCCACGGGACTTCCTTGCCTTGTCTATGGATGATTAGCAATTCTCTCAATGAAGTTACTCTCACAAACTTACCCGTCTGGCATGATGCGCCCATGCAGGTCAAAATGGACCAAGTTGAACCGCAGGCCCTGCTCCGCCCGCACACGCAAATGCTCTTCCAGTTCCTCACGGCTTCCTGGACGCACGACCTCGAGCAGCATCCGACTCCTCAGCTTCTTTTGGACGCTCATCAGCGGCCATTGGGCCAAATCAGGCTCGGGATCGCGGTCAGCGCCTCTGCGGCTAAAGTCACGGGCCACGACAAGAAGAACCTTGAAGGTGGCGCCCGGGTCGCCTTGCACGGCAGACAGCGACTGCGGCGGGGCTCGAACCGAGAGCAGCGAGGAGACTGAGTTGGGCGGCGCGGGCAGGTCGCTCACGCGTGTGACGCGAAGCCGTAATTTTGGCAGCCGGATGAGATGTACGGCTTCGATGAGCTCCCAGGCAAGGCAGTGAATACCGGCGCCAGTACCCCCGGAGGAAGGGTCGAAATCATGTTGGTGGTTCTGGACGATGTGTATCTGGCACTCGGAGGTGCCGGGGTTAAATTCTATGTTTTCGAGGCCAAGCTGGTTTACCAGGCTCCTTCCATACTCGTGGATCCGATCCTCTACACGGGAGAGGTCATCACCGTCGTTCTTTTCGAGGCTCAGGCTTTGGGGGCTCCAGCGGGGCCGGTCAGAGCTGTATAGATACGACTCGAAGACGGTTCCATATTCGTTTTCGGAGAATGGGTCCCGGATCGTCGTGAGCACAGCGGCCTGGCTGTTTACGCGAATCGAGACTGTCCAGCTGCGATGGGGAGCTACCTCGCCGGCGAGAGGCGTAGTTTGCTGTTGATCTGGCGGGCTTCCGGGCTGGGAGCGCACATACACCACGTCCATGTCCTGGTGCCGTACGAGAGGGAGCGCTCAGAGAGGTTGTGAGGCTGCATGTTCTGCGATGGGCCGTGTCGCGTGCTGTGAGGAGACGGGAGATCAGGCTGTAGGAGGTTGCACTTTCCCCTTGATCGGCCCTGCGCCCCTCCTGCAGCCGGATGGAGAAGGTTACAGTTGCAGGCTTGGTGCAGCTCGACTCGCAGCCGTGTCGCTCGCGGACTTCACGGCTCAAGCAGCTTCAGGAGGTGTTTGTGTCGAGGTCTGGACGCGCAGTCGAGAGAGGAGGGAACAGTTGGAGTTAACAACGATCGACAGCAACCGTCCCTCCCTCCCCCACACACACCGCCCGCGGTAGTCACAAAAGTTGCCTCCGAACCCCTGTCAGGAACGGCATCACCAGGTCCTCAGGAACCAATCAGATGGCTGGCTTGACGAAATGCGGAAGTGGACGATACATTTCGATCGCCTTGAAACCAACACCCGGTGCCAGCAATTTACAACAGACTTTGATCAAGTTCCCCTCTTGGCAGACACTGGGCCACATTTCTGCTGGCTGGACGGACTGGAAAGCTTTAACGACGTCGGGAACGCCCGTGGTGGGACGAGCCAAGGCGCAGTTCCTGGTGGGGAAATTGGCATTTTGCGTTGGTCTCGCCAGGGCTGAAGAGGATGGGCGGGAGGAGTTGGGGGCCTGACGATCCGAGCCGCAGACAACGACTCGGCTGGAAAATCTCTGGAGCTCCCAAGCGGTTAAGAAAACGCCATGCTCATTTATGGGTTATCACCAAGAATCTAATTCATGAAAATTCTAAGAAAATACGTATCATCTTTTGCTAAAATATAGATATTCAAATAATATTTTGACACAATAGTTCTGTTAAATTGAATGGGTAATTTAGAAATAGTATTACTTATTGTATTATTTCGTGGTTTTACGGTGTCTATTTTCTGGCTACCCACTTGCCTCACTCCTGATCTACAAACACTACAAACGAAATTACAATGCTTGAAGAACAATCGATTGAATCGTAAGTTGTAAATCTGTGCTAGATTTTTGAGAGTGGATGTTTATTCTTTACAAGCATTTGTTCAATGTGGCAACCTTGTTTTGACGATGCAGTCAAATGGTGACACCTGCCAACCACCTCAATATAACACCTGCCTTGTGCCGTGGCCTTACCTTCCATGTTGACATCTATATACACGTGATACTTGGGGCATTTTCTCGTGTCGTTGAGAAGCGCAGAATTAAGATGAAACTTACCACCTACAAGCTGGCTGCAATGATAGATCCCAGTATTTTCCCTGGCTTCCAAGCCTACATTGGTTACACTATACGCCCGCAGAACTTATCGCCATTCGAGATCGCAGATGGAAATATTTCCATCTATCCAGGGGAGCAGTTTTGTCGATGGCTTGAGGAGGACGGATCACTATGCTCTATTAACACGAAATTCGTCTCAACTCAATACCTGAAGGACCATGTCATGAACTGCCACGTGAAAGGATATGGTCTCAAACTGCGTAGGTTCCGGCTGTACCTTTCGTTACATCGCCGACAAATAGAGACTTGGTACCAGCAGTTCCATGGAGACACAGTAAGTTCGAGGTCCGACGGAGTTGCGGTTCACTCGAAACTGATGTTCCATCAGGCCCAGTTGAACACCACCTTGTTGTCCGGCAGCAGCCAGCCATGTAGGGGCGAATCGACGCCTCCGGTAAACAGTGGCCAGGCGGAAGAAGACGTGGTTACTCACACCCATCGCGCAGCAACGGCAGGAGATGCTCTTGAAGCCGTGCATGGTTGCCAAGACCGCTCAAACAGCTGTCCACCATGTCTTCGGGGCTTCGAGCCTGTTGAGCATAGTCCTATACCCTCGCCACCAATCGAGGGAGCTAGCCGAAAGAATTCGAGAACAACTCAGCCCAGTCGAGCTGATGCCACAGCTTCTACGCGACGGGAAAAGAGTCCAGCTCGGTGAGTGCTGCTGTCAGCCGGCGTACGCAAATGCTGATGCGAGTCTTCCCAGTCACCAAACATGGGTAAATTTAGACGGCGAGATTGAAAGGCGACTGCGGTATATCGAGATACTCCGCGAAGAGTTGGCAATCAAGAAACAGATCCTTGAGCTTGAGGAACGGCTCATGCAGGTTCGACCATCGGGTAACACGGAATAGGAGAGGGCAAATCCTTCATTACTTTGACAGTGGAAACTCGTCCTCCCGGTTAGCTTTCATTATTGCGCCAATTCACACAAGCTATGAACCAAGCCCCACGAATAAATTGAGTCGTCTTGAAAAGACTTGGCCAACAACCGGCGTTTGTCCTGTATGACGGCTTGCCCCAGTGTCCAAAGCATACATCACACGCGGTGTATATCCATCACTCCATCTCCACGAATCCATCAGACGACCATTCTAGAAAGCATCCGTCAGACTAGATCAGACCAGATCAGATCTGTACAACTAGATGGGCCCGTCACTCCCAAAAATAGGTGTGCCATCTCCAAGCCACAGTCACAACGCCTCACCCACCCCACAACGAAAAAGACACGGCTCTGGAAAAAGCAAATCATCGTCAGGGAAAAGAGAACGGAATTGCTTCTTGCGGAAGCGCCCCATATGTCTCAGGCCGGCTATCACCCCCAGCTCCTCACTCCTGTCTGCTGATTGCTTGCTTTTTGCTTGTTTGCCTAGGAGAGCCCCCTTCCCCGGCCGCGGCAGGTCGCCGCGGGGGCTACTGGTGCCCGCTCCCTCGCGGCGCCCCGTCCGTCCCTTCTGTCTGACTCAGCCCCGCAGGTTGCTGCACGAAAGTGCCTCTCGCATGATTATCATGAGTGCTTACCGTGGTTCCCTACCTTTGCTCTGCTTTGCCTTGCCTTTGCGTTGGGATTGCGAATCCTTGCGGCTAAGCCACCCGGGCGGCGGTTTGTTACCCGGATGCCTTGCCCACACCCTCGGGGGGGGGCGGGTGATTCACAAGCGTCACTAGCGCAAATCAACTCATAGTAATAGGATAGGTGTGACTTGGAAAGCGTCTGTATTGCCATTCAAGTGTCCAAAAAAGACCAGATACCTAGAGAGCTGATGACCACTAAGAACCCATTCGGTCGAAATCCCCTGCTCATTCGTCTACCAATGCAAGTCTTAAACGAGTGTGGTATTTCCCTTCCAGGCAGCATCTACGCTGCCGAACGCCTCGCCCCCCGAAATTCGGGGGCAACAGAAAATGAAGAAAGAGAAAAGAAAAAAAAAAAAAATAACCAGCCCCTCCGTTTCCACGGTATGCATGCAATGTACTCCCCTATCCCAAGCCAGTGTACAATGAGTGTGAGAACCCAGGCTTGGCTGACGGGCATGCCATGCCCCCAGCGTCCTCGCCGAAGCAGGTCGCAGAGCCGCATGCCCTCACGCAGTCGTTCTTGTCCCCCAAGGACCAAGGCAACCTTCTCAGCCAGTATGCAAATTCAACAGTGAAAATCAATCTCCCAGATGCACGCCATGTGTCCAACACCTCACGGGGGGTCGTCGCGCGCCCCGTGTCAAAATCCAAATTTCGTTAAGACATCTTCTTTCTGGTCATGAGTGAAACCAAGAGCTGAAGCGAAAAAAAAAAAAAAAAAGCATAACAAAAAACATGCTCAGGCCACTAGACGCGGTGGCGCTGAAGGTCCTAAATAGGAGTAAAACGCCCGACCAATGATGAAAACAATGGTTGTATATAAAACAACGCAATCAAGCATACGCCTGCGGGTATTCTGCGCGATAGGGCTCGTTGTAATACGAGTATTGCACGTCCTCGGCGCCGTAGCTCTTTGACGTCTTAATCTTGAAGGGCTTGGCCGTGCTCGTGGAGTGGCCGTGCGAGTAGCTACCCTCCCGCGACAGGGTGGGTCGTGACTCAACAACTCGGATGCCCCTCTCAGGGTAGTAGGAAGAGTATGACTCCCTTTCGGGCTCCACCTGGCGTGTGTACGCCTTGGTGCGTCCGTCGGCCACATGGTAACGACGGACATTCTCGGGCTGGGTGGGCGACCGCGTCTTCTTGCTGCTGCGGTGCTTGTGGCGACGCTCGTAGTCGTCCTCGGATTCCAGCTCCTCGTCAATCTGCGGCTGCAGGCGAGACCTGCTGCGGCCACGCGGCGAGTTGCCCTCCCCGTAGGCGCTAAAGGTTTGCGCTCGGGAGATACTGGGAACAGGCCGTGTGTAAGATTGGTCAACGGGCATCGTGTTGGTACGTGGGAGGTCCTGGCGAGGGGGCGAGCTGGACATGACAGGGGTGGTGGTTGCCGACTTGGAAAACGACGGGGGGTGGCGAGGAGACGCATCCATAACGACAGGATGGTCGTCAAGCGTCTCGCGCGACGACTTCTTGTGAGATCTGACTCTGGTGGCGGATCCAACGGTGTCGGAAGAGCCACGACGCACCCGGGCGGCAGACGACCGCCGAATCTCCTCCTCGTCGGGCGCGGCAAACGGCGAAGCCTGGCCAGCGACGGGCGGAGGAGTCGGAACGGCGGGTGGCTTGGTTCGAACGTGGTACGTGGCCGAGCGCTGCAAGCTGCCCTTGGCCCGCGAAGCCTCAATGTAAGACGCGGCGAAATCCAGATGAGAACTGTACTGAGGCATAGGCGGGACAGGGTCGGGAAGGACCTCTTCCCGGTGGGATGATCGCTCCCGCTTCTCGTCGTGCTTCTTGCTGCTGCTGCTCGATTTCTTCTTGTCCTTGGGCACGGGGACCTCTTCGTCGTAGGTCTCAATGTAAGGCTTCCTGTCCCTCTTCTTCTCCTCCGACTCCCGCTTGATCTCCCTGTCCCGTAGCTTCTCGGCCCGCTTTTTCTCAGCCCGACGGGCCTCCTTAGCCTCCTTCTCCGCTCGTCGAGCCGCCTCCTCAGCCTTCTCCCGCTTCCTGCGCTCACGGTCTCGCATCTCGCGCTCCCGTTCCTTTTCGCGTTCCCGCTCCTTTTGGAGCTCGCGGAGCTCTCTTTCCCTCTCCCGTTCTCGCTCCCTCTCACGGTCTCTCTCGCGGTACTCCCTCTCCCGGTCCCGCTCTCTCTCTCTCTCCACATCCCGTTTCGAGGGCTTCTCAGAGGCGTAGCTACCCTCCCGTTCGCGGCGAGCCCGAAGCTCTGCCTCGAAGATGCGAGGGCCGCGGGTCGTCTCCTCATCCCACGATTTCGAGTAGGTAGTGTAGGCACGTCCGCTGGTCGTAGGCGATGACGCAGCGGACTTGTAAGACGATGATCGGGGCTCTGCCGTGCGAATCTCGAACTCGCCGCCGGTGTATTTGGGTGATGACCGAGGAGCGGTGGTGTTGGCTCGATTTTGCATCTGGCGTCGTAGCTCAGCCAGTTTGACTTGGTCGTCGTATTTTTGGCGCTCCTTCTCGTCGCTCAGCAGCTCGTACGCCTGCTGCACCTTTTGAAATTCATCCTGCTTCTGTGCCTTGAGCGCAGGATCTTGAACCTTGTCGGGATGGCATTTGAGGACAAGTTTGCGGTGTGCTGATCGGATTTCGGCAATCTGTGCATCTTTGGCAACGCCGAGAATCTTGTAGGGGTCGGGGGGTAATGAAGACATGGTGAACAATCAAAAGTGTTCGGCACCGTGACAAAGGCGGTGCCGTGTGAGTCTGTAAGCTTAAAGCAAACAGGACTCAGTTCCCATCGAACGGATGGAAAGGTTGGGGTGGTTGCACAGGGCGGTTGGTTAGGCTCTGCGCTGGCGCTGGTTCTGGTGCCGGACGGTGCTAGCAGGACCTAGCCGGGTCGACCGCAACTCGAAAAAACGCTCTAAAAGAGAGACAAGGAAAAAACGATGTCCAGTGTTTGCAATTCAGCAAACACGGCGAGAAGACAGCACAAGGCAATCCAAAGAACGGGATTGCCGTGGTCTTCAAGCTTAAGAGCGTTGGCTGCAGGTGTTGTTGTTGTTGTTGTGTTGCTGAGACAAACCGGACCAGGCCAGGTTCGATGCAGAAGTGGCACTGATAGTACTCTTGAGGACAGCCAGTGATGAGGTCACGGGTTCCTGGGGTGGGATCGAGGCCCTGATTCGTCCTGAGCTGGGAAGCGGTCGATCAGAGGCCAGGAGAGGAGGGGAGGGGTGGTCGCTGCTCAGTGAGCAAAGTTGGGTGACAGGGTCCTTGGGGACGCTTCTGGCCTTTCCCTGCTGAAGAGAGGGAGTGGAGAGTGGAGTCTCTTGGCCGAACGCTTGGCCTCTTTCAGGAGCTATAGGGACGCCGCAGGGGGGGGGGGGCCAGCGACCAGGGGTGGTGTTTCTGACGACGACGACAGCGGCGGCGACGGCGGCGACGGGGTTGGCAGCGTCCAGTAAAGCACTGGGCCTGGCCAGAGAATGGGGGTGTGGTGTGGGATGGGTGGGCGCACGCTCAGTGGAGTTTGAGCGACCGCGATCGTGACCCTTGAGTGAATAACGGCACGTTGCTTTGTGGACGGTTTGTGCAACGCCTCCCAAAAGGTAAGAAAAATAGTGCTTTGCCGGTAGTCCGTTGCCTTTAATGTCCGGGAATCCTATTGAGGTTCGGACAGGGCGATGTCAGGAACGCGACTGACGTCGGTGAAAGATTAATAAGGGCACAGGGGGACAAGAAATCGAGTCAGGATAACAGGCGAAACCAGCGTCTGTTCCGATTCAATATGAGCCACCCCTTGTCTTGCACGGCGTGGGATGAGTGTTGATTACCACGCGCGGGTGATGTGAGCGAGAAAAATGCCGGCTTTCTCCTCTGACTTGACAAATGGTACGAAGGTACAGAGGTACTTGGGGCCTCTTAGTCACACTCCAAGTTCGGGTGTGCCAGAGAAAAGGTCCAGTAACAGGTACCCGTTCCAGGGGGAAAGGGGGGGCTGGGCTAGAAGTAACCTTGGTTTTCCTAGGGGAGGGGGGGCTGTGTTGGGGGTGGGTGAGCCTGTGTGTAATGTAATGTGGCGTGGGTGGTCCGGAAAAGGCCCAGGCGACAAAGGTTGCTCGGGCGGGTACGGCGTGGCTAAGCGGGCAACAGGTGCGTTCGGAAGTACCGATAGACAAGCCGCGGTACCACGGTAGCTGAGCAAAGACCGAACGAATGACGCTGGCCCCGGGGTTAACAGGCTCCAAGCGAACCCGCAAAAATCCGTCAGGTTCCGTTCGGAGAAGCCAGCGGAAGCGAAGCGAAGCGAAGACTGCGCGAATGTCACCCGTTTATCAAGCAACAGTTGCAGCAGCGGGAGATTGTCAGTCGAGCGGCCAAGAATACAAAGTGCTGGTAAAGAGCAATCGCTAGCTGCCGGTTGGTGGCTGGGTCTCTAATTTTTCGTTCCCGTCAGGCGTCCCTTGGCTTAGCGGTGGCGATTTCGAACCACGGGCCTGGCTGGCACTTGGGAGCTTGGAGCGATAGTTCCAGCTGGGCGGGTTTAGTCGATTCCAGGGACCGGTAGCCGGGACAGGCCAGAGTCCGTCTTTCCAGGTGGTCTAGGCCAGCAAAGACCTAAACTCGTAACCGTTTGCAGGGGGGGGGGCCGTGAAAAGAGGCCAAAATAATTAATAAATGGTTTCGAGGAAGGCAACGGGCACCGGAAAAAGGCGTATGGTAGAAGAGAAGAAGAATCCGATCCAATGCCTGCTGGATCGTGTGCGTTTAAGATCCAATCCGGTCCTCTCGTGCAAAGTTCGTCCAAACAAGATGACGAACGAATCGTGAGATGGTGATCAGGAGAGCGCTGCCCATGAGTTTAGGCGGTGAAGCTAACGGGGAGCCAACTTTCGTGAGGCTTTCCTTGGGGTTGGGCGCCGAACTAAGGGAGTCACTTATATCTCGGTCTCCTCTCCACTCTGCGCCGAAACAAACGTGATGCGAAGAACAAAAAACCGCAGGCTAAAAAAGGGTCGCAAGTGGGAATTGTTTCGGGGCCAGGGCGAGGCAAGGCGAGAACGGGAAGAAAAGAATGGGGAGAAGGATGGGCTGGATGGATAATAATCGACCAAGGCGTAACTAAGGAAGAAAGATAACACTAAGATCACGAGACGACGTAAAGAAGTCCCTCCTTTGCCGGACCGGGACCGCTCAGGCAGAGGTTCGTCTTTCTGCAATGATGATTTGAAGCACAGTCGATTTCCCGCGCAAGACGCGATACTCCTGGGGAGAGGATCGCTGGTCTGCTGAGAAACCGGAAAGGGTGGAGGGGGGGGCCTCTGCCCCTTCCACCATTAAGTAAAAACGCACGCCAGCTAAGGCAAGCCAAGCAACTTTGACCACTCGTCTGAGCTTGTCACGGGAGAGGCAGAACGCAAGTAGGTAAGGCATGGAGAGTATACGGTTTACTTGCGCCTGCACCATGCGTCCGGCATCCGCCCCTCTTCCTCCTTGTCTCTTCCACTCGGATGGCCTCCCACTCAGCTCGTCTGCGTGCCTTAGCCTAGGACTCCTGCTGCTCCCGTTGGATCTCTCTGGCTCTACCTCGACCTCTCACATCCAAAAGGGAACCATCACAATGCATAGGACCAGGAAGAGGGGGGAGAGGGGGGGGGACGACCATTGCCCCTATAATGACCATGGCACGTTGCGCTGGCTGCAACTTGTGCAGTCACCTTCTGGTCCACCCTCCACATCCCATCACAATTGATCTGATTCGCAGCGAGTGGTCCCTTCTCCTCCAAATGATAGACGAGGCTGTCCTCCATTGGCCACGCGACGAAGACATACTTTCTGTACACTGCTGCCTCACTTACGTACCTGGATGCGGTTGAGAACCTGTCTCGTCTCAGGCACTTGCCGGCATCGGTTCGAGAACCCGCATCAACCACCTACACCCGGGCCAGCTGTGGCTCGTCCGCCCCGGCGAGACGTCTCAGCCAGCTCAGGCTGACCGACAGCCCTGCGGGTATCTATCTACCTGAGCAGTTTTGCGCCCCGCCGCCGCCGGGAGAGCCACAACGATACGAGATAAATCATGGGCGAACGTCAGATAGAGTTGCACAGGGGGGAACATGGGAAATCCCACGGCTTCCTTCCTTTGCGTGGGAAAACGGGTCAGCCGCCGATAGCTTCCTCCAGGACTCGTGGTGACTATGGTGATCAGACTAGGATCATATCGCCGAGCGCAAACTTGGCTAAGCTTGTGTGGGCTCCGCTTGCTGATGGACCTGCAGCAGAGCTCGCACTGGTTTCGATTCGCCAGGCCCCAGGTCACCCAACCAGGAGGGCTGCATGACACCACTCCGGGGGTCGGGCGTGCAGAGGGAAGCCTATCAATCGACAACCCATCACCCCTCCATTGCCGGCACCGACGACGCTGGAAGAAGATGGATGTCGAGGCCTTGGTGTGGGGAGGCCGGCCGAAGAGGGAATGGCGTTGGTTACGGCAGCTGTCGTTGGTAAGCTGGACATGGCCTTTGTCAGACACCACCGTCTCACACAGGGAAAAGAACCAACGGCGAGGCCCGGGAGATTTTTCGAGCAAGCTCAAAGTGATTGGCATCACACTGCCCATCAGGTGAGACAAGCCCAGAATTCGGGGGGGGGAGAATGGGCAGACAGAAGATGCGAATGGCTCAACGCCAATGGCCTGTCGTCGTCCGACCGTGGGCGAATCACAGCTGCCGTGCGTTGACAGCCAGTCAAGCCGCGTGGAAAGCCGAGCCACGACGCTGTGAGTGGCCGGCGCCGGGGCCGCGTCTGCGTCCTGCAGATGTGGGGGACAGAAAAGAGTCGAAACGGGCGTTTTGGCTTTGACTGGACGGCGTGGCGGTCAGTAAGAAAGGTCGACCCAAAAAGAAGGGCTCCCCATTTTCGATGGATACGTGCCGACCATTTCCAGCCAGCCCGTGGGATGGAAACTGTTACCCTCTTTTTCCCTAGCTCGTGACGAGATCGGATCGAAAATCGTCTTTGCGCTCTGCCCAGCCCTTTTCGCAGGAGCTTTGATCGTTCCCAGGAGCAGGCTGGCACGGATGATCAGCTGGTTACCGTCGGGCGGGTTCCTGGGTCCCAGCTCGACGGCGTCTTTTATCGACATGTCTGCTTGGGATATCCCGGCCGGACGCAAAGTCGGTATGAGAAGTAACTAACGGTAACCATGAGACGAAAAGGCCGCGAGGGCGGCGGGACCGTTTCGACGCCAAGTCGTAGCACGCCGCTAACGTTAGCAGGCGAGCTTACAGGGAGATCTACAGTACAGCGTGCCCCCTTGTTGCTGCTTCGCACATGGCTTCTTACCAGACGGAGAGCAAGAGACGAGCGTGGTGGACGAGAAGCAGGCTTTCTGGAAGCCAGAGCTTCGAACGAGAGCAGGTGATGAGCAGTCGATCCTCGTCATCGGTGCCGGAACCGCATCCCCAGGCCAAATAAAGGTCTCGAAAAAAGGTCAGATGCGGCTTTGACGTCCATCCACTTAGACGCAGATGACTTCCTTTTCCACTACACCGCGCATCCACGTTTGCCGCGGCTGCCACCATCCCACCCGCTCGGATGTACCGCGTAATCTGATTGTAACGTAAGGTTTGCTTATAAGAAGTATCGAGGAATTTCCGGACATGCCCACAGACCCGGCAAGCGTACAGTAGCTTGCGCCATCGTCTTCAATCACACGTGGTTCGTCAGCAGACAGTCGTCCCACTCGAGAATGCCGGTTCAGCTAAATCACCTGGCGCGGAGGCTCTGCAGCGGTGGTGCACTCGGGTTTCTTTTGTCTTTCGTTGGCGGATATTCCGCTCCTCTCATTGGAAGGTCAACTTACACCACCACCGCCCAAAGTGCAATATCAAGCACGATCGACGGTGCCACGGCCGGCTAGACAATAGTGCACTTTGACTGATCATTATACCTCTCGTAATCTTACGTCCAGCACGTACGCACTCGACGTTCAATTGGAAACGGCGGGCCCCTCAAAGGATTCCTTGCCGGTGTTTGATGCAGGCCTCCATCTCACTTACATTGTATCCCGCCCCTCGCTGCCTCAGAATCTGCAGACGCCCTTGCTCCGCAGGACTGAACCATGTGCGGTAGATACGGGCGTACAATCAACCATTCCAAGGGACGATACGTTATCCGAAAGCACCTCTCCTGAACCGCAGTGCTCAGCCTGAGGATGGCATGGGTTGGATGGTTCGGGGAATTTCTCCCCCGCTGCCGTCGCTTTGCCAGTGCCCTTGATTCGTTCCCCCCCCCTGCGCCTGCGACAGCGGTACCTTGGGGGCAACGCGATGATCGATTGGCGCTAAACGCGGGGCACATGGTGGACCTTGCAGATGGCCATAGGCAGCTTCTGTCGCATTGACGACTGCTGCTGCCCCTCTCTTCCTTCGTTCCAGGGCCCAGTGGAGCTTTAGTAGGGGAGATACGGTTGGCGATGGCACCTGTTCATGCGATCCCTTCGAAGGAGCTTTGGCGCTGTCGCTTGGTCACGAGATTGATGGGCTAATGGAGCTCCAGGCGCATCGAAGCCAAGCTCTTTTCGACGAGCTGAACGAGGCCACCCGACAAAGTACACAACCAGATCGCATCTACAGGAACTAGTGGTTGCAGGAGCGGGACCCGGCTGCTCGTGCCCTCTGGCGGTGAGCAAGTTGCCCGTGCCAACGGAGCTGCATCTCCACCTACATGGCTGGCTGGCTCTGTCGGATAATGCCATTTTCAAACATTGTGTTCAAGGGACGCAGAGCCAAGAGCGCCTGGGACAGGTAGGGACCTTTGCGGCAGTCACTCCTTGTCCAGCAGCGGGTCGTCTCGCCGCGCTGCATGCTGTTGCTAGACCAACAAGATGAAGAGGCAAGGGCTATTACAATGTACAGGAAAAAGCTCGTCATGGCGAATGCAATCCGATTCCGCAATTGCACTTTCGACATGTGTACCATCAGGTGAGTGTCAGGCGGTATTGCCTCTTCTGTCTCGTGCACAAATGCAGCCAAGTCAATGCTGTCTCGATAGAGCCAGACATGCCCTCCCAGCCACCACCTTACATGTGTTCGCCGCCATGCAATGCTCTGTTCCCACGATGCCATGACATCAAGGATGCCTGCGTGTCTCGCGAGAATTGTCGTTCTTTGTGTTTCGGTAGTATCTCGACGTCACAGTTGCCCCCCAGGATTCCTCTCCTTGGAATAATTCTGCGCTCGCCTGCGGGTTCGTACGGCAGAGATGCATAAACTTGCTGTCGTAGAGACACCGCATCATGCGTCGACAGCCCCGGACATCCCAAGCCTATGGCAAATAATTCAAGGAATCATTGACAGCCTTGTTCTTTCATTTGTTAACGGCATTCCATGAATGCAGCTTGAGCCCAGGTTGGGTATCAATTCAACCCAAGTCTCGGGCCGGGGCTACCCTATACCGCATATGCTATGCTTCATCCAACTCATCCGTCATTTGACTCCCATACAGGCAAATCTAGGTCGACCACCATTGGTTTATTGTATTGTTTCCCTCCGATGTGCGGGTAACGGCTCTTCATGATGGCTGCGTTGATTACGCATGTCTCTAGTCTCCCCATCCGCCCGGCCAATGCTTCTTGGTCGCATCTTCCGGATGCGGGATCTCCGCCGAGCCCAACAGTGCTGTTGAGAACTTGGGCATCAATGTCCCCCGAGCCGAATGTAATCTGGCTAGACGTGGACGGCCCAGTGGCGCCTGGTTGAGAAGCTGAGGCAAATGACGAATGTGCAGTCGCCCTGCCAGGGTGGGAACCATCGTTGGCAAGAGAGGCCGATTTACGACCCGTCAGATCCACCAGGCTGAGCTTCTTGTTCCCGGCTCCCGGGTCCTCCCATCGGATCACGCTCTTTTCGGCAAAAGAGGCATTGCGAGACTGCAAGTCCCACGTCACTCGCTGGGCGCCGCGCCCGTCGTGGATATGGCCACAGACGGCCAGCCGGGGGCGAACTCGCCAGAGTGCTCTTCGCAAAGCTTCACAGCCAGTAGCTCGACGCTCGTCGGTTTCGTCACAGTGCGTTCGCGGTGGTGTGTGCGTTACCACCACGTCCGTGTCCAAAGGAATGGCCTCCCAGAGATTGGTGAGCTCGGAGAAGTTGGTGTGGTGATTTGGAGCATCATAGTAGAATGCCCAAAGGCCGTGGCGAGGGGAGTACGGCGAGCCAAAGACAGTAAGCTGGGTGCGAGGTCCGGTTGGAGATTGCAGGCGGATCGTCGCCGAGGAGTGGCAGAGGTAGGTAATGGATGGTGAAGACTGCAACAGCGCAATGCACTCCGTCGGCGATTGAACGTTTTGATTGTGAAAGTAAAGTCCGTGATCAGCATAGAAGGGCTCATCCAGCGTGATGTCATGGTTGCCTGTCTCGATCAGTGGCATGAGCATCAAATAGAGACTGATACACACCAGCTACGACAATCTTGGCCTCGAAATTGGCATTTTCCAGCCAGCGCACCGTTCGAGACAGCTGACATGTCAGCGTCTTTTGCCATCTTTGCCACAGAAAAGTAAGCAGCGAACCTCTGAGTAACTGCCTTGGTTTGTCAGGTCTCCCGCGTGGATGAGCACATCTCCTTCTGGCAGGCTGACGGTGGAGTTGTGAGTATCAGAAATGCACACAATCCGGGTGCGGCGAAGCACTGGAGTCGCCATGATGCTTTGATGGATCTGGACCCGATATCTGAATCAACGCAACTCTTGTCCTTTGCGAGGCTCGGCTCGGCTCGAACCTGAGCTTGCCCGATGTTCGGTGAAACCAATTCGGAACACCACGAACTGGTAATGTAATGAAGGGGCCCGGACTTCTCGCAGAGTCAACAGTCAAACGAATATGCAGTGATTGACAACAAACCAGATTCGGGCCCTTTGATGTTCTGCTGTTTGACCAAAACGTTGATTCCAAGCCCGTGTAACGGCCATTACGTGAGCTGGAACGGGATCATGCTTTGGCAGCTGCGTGAAGGGTCTATGTTGCACGATATGAATGCAGGTTGATGAATTGATGCATAACTATGCTTAACATCAATGGCATACGCTTCTGGCACAGTCGTGTGATGAGGTCGGGATGTTGATGAAAGAAGGACGTGGGGCTCCCCCCACCGCAGTGCGTAATCGATGTCAACGGCCAACGGTCATACCGTTAGTGAATGACTGCCGAAGTGGTGAACCCGGCCTTAAGGTACTTGGCTTCCGTGCTCTAGCCCTTGAAGCGGGTACCAGGTCCATGGGTGGGTGGACAAACAGGTACCTTACCTTACCTTACCTTGCGTGCTAGGTGATTTGGATAGATGAAGCTGATGACAGCGTTTGTGCATTTTGAGAATCAACGTGAAATTTGAAACAAAGCCCATGACACCACAATTAGCACTTC
The DNA here is from genome assembly GCA_003012165.1 of Paramyrothecium roridum. Taxonomy (NCBI): domain Eukaryota; kingdom Fungi; phylum Ascomycota; class Sordariomycetes; order Hypocreales; family Stachybotryaceae; genus Paramyrothecium; species Paramyrothecium roridum. The sequence goes on from PXOD01000700.1 coordinate 62,127, forward strand.
CCGTAAACTCAATTCGAAACATTGTTTCTATTGAGCTCGGAAGTCGGTTCAGCACTCAGCTACGCGGCGAGGTCACGAGTACCGTGCCACCGGATGGCAATTTCGGTACCGCCTGGATGACATCCCCGCCCCTTGTCTTTACCAGCCCAGACCCTTGGCCACAAATGGTGGTCAAATTATACAGAGTGGGCGTTAATGTTCCAGGCTTGACTTTGCGGGTGGTGCTGGCAGTTGAAGCTCTGGCCAAGGGTCGATTAAGGAGAAACAGAAGGAAAAGAAAACGTAGACTGCACCCATCCGCGACACGGCATCTCCGCCGATGAGAAGAGGTGACATATCTGATTCGTGACCTGTGATGGTGGGACCCTGGTCTCGGCCGTCGACTTCTCGTCCACTCAGCGCCCATAGTCGGCCTCTGCCATCGGTCGTCCGCTGCACCTAGCACGACCCGAGCTGCACGTTGAAGGGGACCGTGTCGTGCATGGGGAGAAGGGGGGGGGGGGGGG
>PXOD01000701.1:0-16709 GCA_003012165.1 Paramyrothecium roridum
AAAAAAAAAACAAAAAAAAAAAAAAAAAAAAAAAAAAAAAAAAAAAAAACCTGGAAGCGTACTCGTGTGGCTGGTTACCCCTTGGCAGAAGTGCACGTGTCTAGGGTAGGTTCTAGGACACCATCTTCCAGGGAGCCGCTGCATGGCTCCTAGACGCCCTTGAGAATACGTATATGATCATAGTTTTCTGCCCCTTCTAATTGAGCCTTTGTCCAATTCAATGATGACTTGGGCCGAACGATCAGGAACTGTTTCTAGGGCTGAGTTTAGGTCATGCAGTCACACCATGAATATCGGTTGTGTAGTCGGCTACCTAACATGGTCACCCATACTCGATCAACTCACAATATGTATTTGACATGGATTCGCATAGGAGTAAAGCATATTGACCTTGAGTTCGTAATAATACTGTCACTAGGATGCTCAACATCATAGCCGAAACGTCTCCAAACACATAACAGTATATTCATGTCGTCTCCGCAGCCCACCACTCTCTCTGAATTGATCAATCGTGTACCATCATCATTAGAAGACAAATGTCTGTGCGAAAACACGTGCGTACGATGTTCCATTGACGATGTTCCATTCTCCACTAGATGGCATATCTGACAGGTAATCGAAGCACTACTAACAGCCGGCAAACCGAGGAGCCCACTTCAAGCCGTAGTCGTTGGTTCAGAAGCAACTCATCTGCCCTCCGTCTCTGATTGCATCTTCAGAACGATACGCAACACTACTACGTAGTGAAGGACGATCTGGTCAAAGAGAAATACCAGGCCTTTATGGCAAGAGGGAGGGAACACCAGCCGTACGGAAATTGCAGCTGGCTGGCCGTCACCGACAGACGGGGTTGGTATAAGAGGCATTACTACGTTCAAGGGGCTTGAGGCGTGCATGGCCAGTCAAGGATCGATTCCTGTTATGTGGTTGCAGTTGCGATGCACAGGGGACGCTGGTACTATACCATGCCGCAAGCCGTTTTGATGCAGGTACGAAGAAGTGACAATGGCTCGGCTAGTCCCTTTTCGTGCCACGCGAACAAACAATTGGGAGAAGGTTGAGCCAAGAAAGGGCCTAGAACCTTGGATCACCAACCAAAGACGTCATTCCTGTCCAGCCGTGCATGGCTTCGCGAGATATCCCTGTCCGAGCTACCAATGGTGGCTTTGAGTCCAGCTGGATCCTTTATTTGGTTCGAGATACAGAAGCACCTTTGAATAGCTCACTGTCTATTTTTTACTTTATTTTCCTGATGGGATTTGTGAAGTCAGAGCTGGCCCCAGCATAGGAGATCGGTATAGCGACCGAGAAAGGAGTCGCCATCACGGTTCAAGTAGCCGCGGGCGTTGCATACCTTACTTGTTATTTGATGGTTGGATGCAACCCTCGTGAATTTGCACCAATGTTACATTGCGGCTAGTGGCACTTGTCCTCGCGACAACTCCTACCAGACTTACATGCGGTGGCTGCTTATCTGGCCATGGCTGGGCTATCCACAGTGTCCGTGTTGTGAATCCACGATGCCCGCAACAAGACGCATGGGTGCTTTTCACAACAATTGCCTGCCGTGCAGCATCCCATGGCTATCGGACCGCTCCGGGGTGTTGCACGGAGCTTTGGCCGGGGGGTATGCAGCTAGAGACGTTGTGCTCCGAGCCCTTTACATCATCACTCTGTGCAAAAGGCCTGCTAGGACATAAGCGCGCATTGCCTCATAGGCGGCTCATTGCTCGGTGGGGGGCTGCGACGCGCTACTGTATTACGGGACCGGAGCTCCTTGTTGCTTCTGCTGCAGCTCCCGCCATCCTCCCCGCTAGCTCGTACAGGACGAGGGTGCGACTGGCTCAGAATCAACAACGGTGTGCAAGCTCCATCTTGAGGTCAACAAGGTAATGCATGGCATGGCAAGGTGTGGCAGCCCGTAGTTTGCGTGACTCCGGGTTGAGCTGCCGGCGCCGATGTACATTGGACTACCGTGCAGTACCCGCCTTCACATGCGCCGGCTTGGGCTCTAGGTGTTCCTCTTTGTACCTCGAGCCGGTTAGACTGTCATCCATTCTTTTTTTGGTGTCCGTACCTTACCTTACCTTACCTACCTTACCTTAGGTCGGCAATCCCACCTCTTTATCTTTCTCCCTCTCCGCTGCCTTTTCCACCTGCACCCGTCCCATCCTCACCTGTGCTTGTCCGATCCCTTACCCAACCAGACCTGCTCAGCATTCGCCATGGTTGTCTTTGACGGCCACGAGTATCTCACTGAGGAGGAGAAGCGCCTCAAGGAGGATCGCGAACGAACCAAGTACTGGAAGAAGTGGGGTCCGTATGTCGCCGAACGACAATGGGCCACAGGTAATGACGCTCTCCTCTTTGGCAATGCTCGCTTGCAACCTACTGACTGTCTCGCAGTGCGAGAGGACTACAGTCCCGACGGTGATGCTTGGAGCCGTACGTAGACTCCGCGCGTTAACTGCCATTTTCGCTCATCATCCCCGCGTCTAGATTTCCCCCACGAACATGCCCGCTCCCGAGCCTTCAGGTGGGGTGAAGACGGTATCGCTGGTGTCTCAGACACCCACGGTCTCCAGAACATCGCTTTCACCTTTTGGAACGAGGAAGAGTAAGACCCCCGATCTCATTCAGGCATTCAATTGATGTGCTGACAATGCGTAGCGACTTCTTGAAGGAGCGACTCTTTGGCCTCTCCAATCCACAAGGAAACCATGGTGAAAGTATTAAGGAAGCGCATTTCCACGTCGATAACACTCCAGTACGTACGCTTACCACATTTGACCAGTGCTGAGCCTAATGCTAATAATTCTATGTTTAGACGGTATGCCTCTTCGGCCCCCAAGCTCGGAATGCCACTGACATACCTCTTCTAGCACTCGTACATGAAGTTCTTGTACAAGTACCCACAGAAGAAGTTTCCCTACGAAGACCTGCTCAAGGAAAACGCGAAGAGAACGAGAGAAGAAAATGAATACCAGATTCTTGATACTGGTGTGTTCGATGAGGACAGATACTGGGACATCTTCATCGAAACAGCGAAGGAAGAGAACGACCCAGATGAGCTCCTCTTCCGTGTTACGGCCTGGAACAGAGGCCCAGACCCAGCCCCGTTACATATCATGCCACACGTTTGGTTCCGGAACACATGGAGTTGGGGTCGTGAGCCTGAGGACAAGAAGCCATCCATCTCTATCGAAAATGAAGTAGCTGCCAAGTCGCAGCACCACAGCCTTGGCGAGCGATACATGCTCCTGTCGCCCTCTCCTGGTGTTGGATCAAGTGGCGAGGACGTCATGCCTAAATTGATGTTTACGGAGAATGACACAAACTTCAAAGCTCTCTATGACCAGGAGAACAAGCAGCCCTACGTCAAGGACGCGTTTCACAGGTACATCGTGGACGGAGAAAAGGATGCCATAAACCCTGCACAGACTGGAACGAAATGTGCTGCGTGGTTCAACTTCAATGAAGACGGAGGTGTCAACCCTGGAGAGTGTGCCGGTGAGTCAAGGCGAACAGACCGGAGACACTGATTAAAGTGCTAATTAAACCAGTTGTCCGTTTCAGGTTCACGAAGAAGAACTCTTCCTACTTGGACGAGGAAGACTTTGATGATATCATTGAGAAACGCCGAGAGGAAGCAGACGAGTTTTACTACAGGATAAGCCCCCTACCGATGACAGATGACTTGCGCAATATCCAGCGCCAGGCCTTTGCCGGAATGATGTGGACCAAACAGCATTACTTGTTCATTTGGGATCACTGGGCAAACGGTGATCCCACCATGCCTCCGCCTCCTGCCAACCGCAAAAGCATAAGAAATTCACAATGGAAGCACATGCATTGTGATGACATCTTGTCGATGCCCGACTCCTGGGAGTACCCATTCTTCGCGGCCTGGGACAGTGCATTTCACTGCATTCCTCTAGCAATGATAGACCCCGACTTTGCGAAGAAACAGCTGGACTTGTTCACAAGGGAATGGTACTGTCACCCTAACGGACAACTTCCTGCGTAAGTCACCATGTCAATCACGACCACTTTCCTTGCTTTACTAATTGAATAAACAGATACGAGTGGAATTTCGGTGATGTCAACCCTCCGGTTCATGCATGGGCCACTTTCCGTACGTTCAAGATCGAGCGCAAGCTCTACGGCCGCCAAGACCTCGACTTCCTCGAGCGGGTTTTCCAGAAGCTCCTGCTGAATTTCACCTGGTGGGTCAACCGGAAGGACGCAGATGGCAAAAATGTTTTCGAGGGCGGATTCCTCGGGTTGGATAACATTGGCCTCTTCAATCGTTCGGAACCGCTTCCTACCGGCGGAGTCCTAGAGCAAGCGGACAGTACCGGCTGGATGGCCTTTTACTGTCTTTCCATGCTCAATATTTCCCTTGAACTGGCCAAGCATCGACGTATCTATGAAGACATTGCATCCAAGTTCTTTGAGCATTTCATCTTCATTAGCGATGCCATGACCTTCCGGGCGGGGCAGAAGGATGAGAAATCACTGTGGAATGATGAGGACGGGTTCTACTACGACGCCATCTCGTGGGGCGGGCCTTGGATTCAGCAGTTACCTGTGCGCTCGCTCGTCGGTCTCATTCCGCTATACGCAACCACGACACTCGAGCCAGAGCTTATCAACAAATTGCCGTCTTTCAAGAAGCGAGTGGATTGGTTTATTCAAAACCGCAACGATATGGCTGAAAGAAACATGGCCAGTATTGCCAAGAGGGGTAAGGGCAACCGTATTCTACTTTCCATTGTCAGCAAAGACAGACTGGAAAAGATTCTGAAGCGCATGCTGGACGAGGAAGAATTCTTCAGTGACCACGGCATCCGATCACTCTCCAAATTTCACAAGAAGAACCCCTTCTCTATGGACGTAAACGGCCAGACCTTCTGTGTTGGGTATGTTCCTGGAGATTCCGACAGTGGTTTATTCGGTGGCAACAGCAACTGGAGAGGCCCAATCTGGCTGTGTGTCAACTTCCTGCTCGTTGAGTCCTTGCAGCGCTTCTACTTGTTTTATGGACCCGAATTCCAGGTTGAATGCCCCACCGGAAGTGGTGACTATATGCATCTTGGAAGGGTCTCGGAGGAGATCCAGCACAGGCTTCAGCATCTATTCATACGAACGGACGATGGTCGGAGAAGCATCAACGCAGGTGATGACAGGCTCGACTTTGACGAAAACTGGAAGGACTACTTATGGTTCTATGAATTTTTCGACGGTGACTCCGGTCGTGGCTTAGGTGCCACCCACCAATGTGGTTGGACAGGTTTGATTGCTCGAATTATCCATGACACGGGGTACGTAAAATCAGTCGCAACTTATCACGAGTGTTGCTAACAAGATGTAGTGTCAACTGCCGGCTGCCGCACACTCCTCGGACGCCATCCATAGGGATGGCTCATTACTTTGATGATATGTTCCAGCGAAGCCTTGACAATGGAACACCACATGCCAGCGGCAAGCCTCGCCTTAGGAGGTCATCCACAGCACGATCCATTGGTGCTCGTAGTGACTTTGACGGTCCTAACGGGGCTGACGACGATGCACGCTCGACAAGCAACTCAGTCTTCCCTGATAGCCCTGAGCGGGTGCGGGAAAGATCGGTGGCGGACTCGCACATGCATCAGTACATCTCCGATCAGCTCACTAGGTACAAAGATGAGGGCCGTGCAGGACTATACGAGAATGGCGATGAGTTTGAAACCAAGGCCTAACGTATCGAGGCAACAAGACTCCGTAGCGGAACAGGGCGTTTTCAAAGAGGATATGTGGAGTTTCGCGTACACGATCATTGAAGATTCGTGTAATCCCGAGTCTGCGAGAGGGCATTCAGCTAGAACACCAAAATGAACATGTATACGATTGAAGTCATGTTGCAATTCGGAAATTGAATCACAGCGATGTACACTCAAACCCAAACTCATCAGCCAATGCTTGCTCTGGGCGTCATGCATTTAAATAACAAGTCAAGCGTGTTCCGACGGTCACAGCAGTAATCAAAGGCACATCCAAACAAGTCACAGGGCAATAGCGTGAAGTGGGAGGAATTGTTTCTATTCCACATGACCATGTACACTGCCTCCTACACTGCTGGTCTCCATCGAGCCCTCCCTACGCAGACCATAGCTGGGGTTGAAACGACTTCCCTATCACCATGATGGAAAGTGGCCAACAAGGGAAGTCGGGCGGCCCTTCAGCCTGGGTGCTGCCTCGATCAAGATCTCCGTAATAGACGCAAGGGAAAAAAAGGCTTTGAACAACTAGATCTTTCTTTGGCTTTCAAAGGGGGAGGATGAGAGTGATAGTAGTAGTAGTATAGTAGTATTACAGGGTGTCCGTCAGGAGCTTGTTCATCTTGGCGATGCGGGCGGAGACGCTGAGGTCGATGGTACGGTCGCCAATCTCGACGACGAGTCCGCCAACAATGTCGGGGTTGACCTAGAGATGGACATGTGTTAGAACATTCCGAGAACAGGCGCCTTTGCGATTGGGGCTGGCCTTGATGGTGAATTTGGAACGGTTGCCGGGCACTTACCTCGTTGGTAACCTTGAGCTTCTTGCCCTGGCCGACGTAAGAGGACTTGGAGACGGCAGTCTCCAGCCTGTTGAGGGTCTTGTTGTCAAGAGCCTGGAGAATCGTGCATCGTTAGTAAACCGTTGATCCTCGAGTGTCCGAGCCGGCACCCATTGTGCCCTCGGGGAGAGGCATAGGGAGCCTTGGGGAAACTACACACCTGAGCGCTGGTAACCTTCATCTCGACCTCGCCGCGGGCGGCGGACATGATCTCGCCGAACTTGACGCAGACGCCCTTGAGCAGTCCGAGGCGGTTGTTCTCGGCGAGGGTGTCGAGGAAGTTCTTGACGGTGGCGGCGTTGGTGGCGCCGGCCTGCTTGGTGAGCTCAGCGACGATGGAGGCCTTGTCCTCGGCGCTCAGGGTCGGGGCCTGCAGGATGGTGGACAGCTTGGCGTCCTTCTCGACGATGGCGGCGAGGTTGGTCAGGGCCTTGGCGGTGGGATCGAGGCTGGAGGACTTGACGGCCGCGGTGTACTGTAGTTCGGAAAAAGGAGAGAGACGAACGTTAGCGTGTTGCTCCTCCAATTGAGAGTTATGGTTGTCCTTCCGCGTCCCGAGCCGAAAGCTTTCCAAGCACCACTGCGTCATTTCAAGGCCCCGGGGAGAGAGCCATTGGGTGTCTCAACATCCCCGGTTGGCCGAAAGCTTGCCCCCAATCGGACCAATTCGAATCGTGCGATGGAGGGGGAAAGGAATATCTCATACCAGAGCGGTGGCATAGGTGCCATCGAGGCCGAAGACGGCGACGGGGGGGGTGGCATCGCTGCCAGCAGCAGCAGCGGCGGCGTAGGTTCGCACGGGGTTGGCGGCGGCTCGGAGGGCGAAGGCGCGCTGGGGGGCAGCGGCCCTGACGGAGCGGACAATCTGTCGCGAGAACATTGTCGAAAAAAAGGGCGAAAGGGGGAGGGGGGGGGAGAACGGTCGGATTGTGTGGGAAGGGAAAACGCCGGCGAACGCTGCTTTCTCGATCTTTTGAGGTTCAGCGTGGAGCTCCCGGTTTTCGTGGATTGAGGTTTTTGGAAAAGTGATGCCTGGAGCCGTTCGTGAGGCACCAACTTTCTGGCTGGAACTTGCCTATGACTTTGCCTTACCTAAGGTAAAGTGCGGTAGTGGCTGTCCTCGGCTACCTTGGCCGGTACCTTTGATAGGGTGGAGAAGCCACGCAAAATTGAGGTACCGGACCATTTGATTGATCGGGTCGGATTTGCTCCTGTGGGGCCTTGGGGAAGGTACCTTACTTGACCTGAACAGAGGTACCTTACTGTACCTCGAGTCGAAACAACAATCCAATATTGATCAATTATATCATTCTTCCATCGTGCCTATTAATATTGTAGGAAGATCTTACCCTGCTACTGCAAATCTGTACCTGGACGCTGTGTTTGTAGTTAATTTAACCATTAGCACTCCCGAATTTCATTGACGGTACCTAATCTAGGCCCTTCCTCATCAATCTGCTGCTCGCGGCTTTGGAATCCTGCCAAAGCCGAGAGACCGCCGAACAAAGGAGGCCGAGTTCTCAACATTGCCGCCCCGAGTTCACATTTTCATGGGAGCCAGTTACGGAGCGTTACATCGAGTGGCCGAACAGCATGTTGAGAGTAAACGTTAACGTCGCGGAGTAAATGAGTTGAAAAAGAAATGATTGTTCAATCGAGTCTATGCCGTGTCCTAGACCGTGTACTCCCCAGTCATCTATTGCGCAGGAAACTCCAGGCTTCCTCCCACAATCCAGCGGCGCCAATGTTCTTCCTCATCATTAAGTCATGCAAAGTTCAAGTATCAACACGCCCAAGACATCTCCAACGCCCCCATCATTCCTCAAGTCCACCAACGGGGGGAAAACTTGCTCTAGTCGCTCTTGAGCATGCTGTCGACCAGGTCTCCCAGGGGGCCCCAGTAGTCTCGCCCGCTGGCCAAGCTGTGCTCATCGATGAAGAGCACGTACTGCTTGAAGCTGGTGTTGAGGTGCGGCTCCAGGCCCAGCTCGCGGATCACGGGGTAGTGGTGGCAGTAGATGTGCGCGTACACGCGGTACATGCGCTTGAAGATCTGCCGCACAAGAGCAGGGAACGATTTTGGGAACGGCACGCCTATTGCGGGTCGTTAGCTGGCGCCCGGAGGTCTCAAAGGGGTACGGCTGGAGCGCGAGGAACACACCAATCTTGCTTGGCAGCACGGACTCGTTGTCAATGTTGGATTGAACCCACGTCATCAGCTGCTCAATGTACGCGGGGGCCGGCATCTTTGTTGGCCGCTTAAAGTTCTCGTTGTCTTGCCAGAGATACTCAAACCTATCTCGCGTTAGTGTCCACAGCGTATCCTCTCAGGCGCGGGCGGCTGCATCTCGTACTCATCTGTCGCCTTCATCTCAGGGCACGACTGCGGGGAGCAAAACTCCGTAATGGCACCGTAGAGGAGGTTGATCTGGTTGTAAAAGTCGACCACTGAGGGAGACAAGGTCAGCACAGGGCTGGGTGTTCCATGGGCCGAACAGGGACTGCCTCACTGTTGACCGCGAGCCACTCGTTCTCGTCCTCTCCCTCGGGCAGCTTGACAACCTTTCTCAAGCTGCCGCCTCCTAGGGTGACCTCGGCATACTGCCTAAGCTGGAAACTCGTCGCGCCACCCTTGCCGACACGAGGGCGGAACTGGTTCCTCCTCTGGTTGCTGATGGCCGTGGTTTGAAAGTCAGCCATTCTGCGTATGCCAATGGAGGGTGGTATGGGTGTTTGTTTTGGACGGGTTAGACTATATCCGCGAGGTTCTTGGGCTTGGACTTTCTTGTAAAGGTAACGTAACGTAGAGGGCCGACTCACACTGTTGTCAAGAATTGAGACATTGGTGCTGATGCACTGTATCGATGATTACGCAGCCGCTGCCGGCCAGTGGAATGCTTCAGAGGGAACCAAAAACAACCCCTTCAAGTTCAAGGTAAATCAGGCTGTTTCGGGAAGACGATTGGCTGAATAGCGAGTGAGACGGTCAGATGGCGTTCTTGGGCCCTCTAGGACACTCACTTGGGATCCTAAGCCAGAGACCCCAGTTTGTAGACTTTTGGGACGTGGTCCCCTTTTAGCGCGGCTGGTTGCCGGGGCGGCCGCTACTACCGCTACCATGTACTACATACAGTCAGTACCAGCCAGTGCCGCTGTTTCCCATTGTTTCTGGTCTGGCCCCAACTACCTACACTTTGCCTGACGTAAGCACTGCTTCATTCGTTGTAAAACCTTCCAACAAGCTGTACCCTTAGTAGTATTGCACTGGCACTTCGTAAATAATTGAAGTAAAATTACTCTACATGTAGTACAGTTCCTTTGGATAAGGCAGTCTCTTACCCTCCCTCGGACGCCTAACCATTCTAATTGCCAGATTCTAAGCAAACGTTTCGATCATTGGTCACTTCAACTTATACCACCGAAATGGGGTCGACTTCCTCAGACCTTCGTAAACTGGCACCCGCCCGTGGTGACCACGAGCCCAGGTGCATATATAGTTCTCATCGTTGCACCAACCTGATTTCCGTCTGCATGTGAAGCTTCCTTGTTGTCCTGAACAGTTCTTAGGAGGCATAGCAGACCCAGTGTAGGCCAAGTTACAAAAACGTGGAAACTCTTGACCTGGAAATGGGGTTGTGACATGCTTTGGGACCATCCTACACATTAATGAACGGCACTAACAAAAAAGCTTGCTTCTTTGCTGTGTTGTGAAATAGTTGGAAAGCGAACGTGGAAACGCAAGCTGCCCGATCAATTGCGCCAATAACCAGTACTCGACTATTTTCACCATCGGCCTCCTCTTCCTCGACCTCTGCCTCTGCCACCCCCTCTTCCTCCACCTCTTCCTCGGCCACCACCACCGCGACCTCTGTGCTGCCACCCTCCCCCGTGTCCTCCCCTTTCTGAACTTGGAGGACCACGTGCTTGCCTTTCCTGCCTCTCTTCCGGGCTCGCATCCCAAATGTTGGGAACACCTAGCAATTCGCAATATGTTGCTGTTTGGGGATTCGTGTATTCCTCTGGCTGCTCATTGACAATTTCGGCAGTCCCCGGAACATGTGGTGGTGCTGTTTGGGCGAAATTCTCCGGGACATCCAGCAACCCTTTCTTAACGATGTTTTCTTCCACCCAAGCCCGTTCCGCATCCACCAGAGGCGCGTAATGCTCTTCGCCAGCATTGCCGGCCGTCTCGGCAGAACGGTCGCCAAACCTCAAAGACGAATGAAACACTCGGTTGATCGCAAGCCATTCGGGGTCATATTGCAGTCGATAACGAGGCTTGGACGAAGAGTCACGATTTTCTACACCCTGCTCGCTTACAGGGAGTATCTCGCATAACTGAAGGAAATGCCGGCCCGGAAGGCATTTGTCCAAAGCCAAGAATCTCACCTCCTTGTTCGTTATCCCAGGAGGCACCGGCTGGCCAGGCACACGTTTTGGCTTTGATTCGGGTCGAGCAAATGAGGCTGGGAGCTGTGCCCTCAAGTTTTCTGGTACTTCGTTTTGTGTTTTCGGAATAGTTTCATTTCCGGAGGCAGTGCTCTGGGCTGCGCCAGATGTGATTGTCGCTTTCTCATCGCTATCATCGTCCATGTCGAGGTCGATCTCATCAGGATTGGATTCCTCAACCTGAGGCACGGCGACATGCGATTCCGTAGACTTCTCCTCCAGTACAGCTTCGTCCGTATACTTCCTCAGAGCAGAAAATTTGACGTGCATGTGTGCAGAAAACCAGTAGGGGGGCCGCAATCGATCCATGACATACTCCGCGGCCACGCTTCCCAATGTACCATCTCTTGACTCGCTGCGGAAAGCTGGTTTCTTTTTGAAAAGCCATTCGTCGTCACCGTGTCGCTCAATGGCGCGTGGCCAGTCGTGGCTTAACCCAACATCAACTTGGGTGCGGACAAGGAGCAGCTTGCGCACATCGACCTCTCGCACATGGTAGAACGACTTGACGTCATCTGCGCTGAAAGGAAGACGCTCGTGGTGTGGCTTGCGGTAATCAAAGCCTTTCCAGATGCCGGACAAGCCAGCAATGCGTATAGGACCAAGGCGGAGGACATTGGCGGCGCCCATGTAGTAGATATTGGGGGCCACCCAACCCCCGTAGTAAAGCTCCCATAGATGCGAGGAGGCCTCGTGGTTACCCCCAATGAAGATGGTCAGATACGGTGCGGTGCGCTCCCCGGAATAGTACTGGGGAAAGTCGCCCAAATGGCGATACTTGACAGGACAAGACATCACGGTCAAGTCAGCAGCATTGCGAACAGACTTTGACGACTGTTAGCACGACATGCCTCTGTAAGGCACAGCATCTCCCCGGCAAACAATTTACGCACTTGAAAGTCGCCGCCAATAATGAGGAGGTCGACGCCATCCCAGCCTCGTTGCTTGCATGATTCTGCGACGGACGCATAAATTGCGTTGAGCGTGCCGTGACCCTCAAGATTTGTCAGTACCAATCATCTCGAAATTGGGCACCTGCGAGGAAGAAAACATACACAACCCTCTACAGCCACTCGGACACCTTGATTTTCAAAAGCGTTGGCGGCCATTGTCGACTCACAATCGCCGATGCGTGTGCAGGATTGAGGTTGCGCGCAGTGGCGGGTCAAGGCTTCCTCTGCTAATGACTGAACGTGGGTTGGAAAGCGCTCCAACGTTGTAGGCAGCAACGCTGGAGAAACACCAGGTGACTCATTCCGGGCAACTCATCACTTTGCAGCAGGATACGCAGTTTTGTCAAGGTCTCAACCCTTTTGTTTATTACTTTGGGTGTTGTGCTAAGGCGATTTTATTGACAGTAGAAGCCCCAAGTTGGGTGGTTGGCTCCCCTAAGGACAACCAAAGATGTGCTAGTACGCTAATACAAAATGCCGAGGCAGTATGTTTCTTATGGCATTGTCACTACCATAGGTTTTCGTGCTTACTACACCGCCCAATTTCATATACAAAATGTGTCCCTACAGAAAAAGCGAAGACTCAACATGAGTAGCAAGCAACGCAGAGTGAGAGGGAGGCATCAATCTTCCATCTCTAATAGACGTTCAACCCACGGAGGAGCAGTAGAGCAGAACGCATATGCTGAAATGGGACTCTTGCAAAGAGCCAATTGGAATTTTGTTGATGTGTAGTGTGCTGGTCAAGCGGGCGAGCAGTCAGGGGAGGGTGGAATCATGTTGTTGGGTTTTTGTTGCACTTGTCAATTCCGGCGGAGGCCGGTGAGATCCAATTCAATGTCTGAGCCATGTGCCAGATCAAAGTTCGTGATTCATTCCAAGCTGTGTGCTGTCTTCCATGCAAAAATTACTGCGGACAGCGTCCACGAAACGCCTCAACGCCGGCTCGAAATCAATCTGACGGATGAGCGCCTTCATTACTTCATACTCATGTTCGCCCTGGAAGAGGTTAGGTATTTGCTGCATCCCGGACCGTCGCATGGTTTGTAAAGGCTTACTGATCCAAGCCTAGGTAGTCTGCAGCAGCGAGCAGTTCAAGACACAGCTCGACAGGAATCTCCATATCGGGAACGTCCTCGCTCTTTCGGTACCGGTACCAATAGTGAAAGTACTCAACAACCTTGTCAAGAACCATGCCACTGCCCGAGACGTATCAGCTGCTGTGCAATCACCTGGGCGCGGTGCAACAAGTGGGATGGGTCGGATGGTCAGTTCAAGTGTAGTTTTGGGCGCAAATCATGCAGACCCAGCCGAGCTCAGGTGGTGAACCAGCGGGTCTGTCACGGGACACAATGCATATTGTGCTGGCTCTTGACTTCTCTTCATCCCAGATACGGGTGTTCCACGAAGATGACCCGTTTGGTAGCTCACCTCATCTCTTGGAAGACGCAGCGCGCTTCCCTGGCTTCGGTAAACTGACCTACAACATGGTGGCAGTGTGAGCTTGGTGATCTTTGGAGAGAGAAGATCACGGGTATTTCCTCCCGCTTGGGGGGTTGCTTGCTAACGCACTCCTTGGGTCGAGCATGCTCTTGATGAACGGGCTCACCATGGCGGCCTCCCGCAGCACGACGAACTCGAACCCATCGGCTGAGACGAGGGTAATGTACTTGCTCGGCTCTTGAAAATCCATGGTTTGCTTGGGATGGCCTTCAGAAGAGGAATGTCTCCGTGAAGTCGAGCAAGATGGCGTTGCAAGAGCAGGTGCTTGTACGGAAGGGATTTATAGAAAGAACAGAGTGCAAAAGAAGACGTTAAAAAAAAAAAGGTGGAAATTTCAAGAGGGGCGGCGACGCGCGCGCTTGGACCACTTGCCTTATCGCCCATCTGGAGTGGAGAACCACTTGACGCGAATCCAGCTGATATTGTAGGTACCTGATCCGCCCCGCCTGTAGTGCAGCAGGCTGCGGTACCTCAACGACCCAATGCCGTCATGGCGCTTCGCCGTTGCCTCGTCAACTGTTTACCCCGTGGTCGACTCCAAGTTCCCCCCAACCAGTTGACTCGACTTGGCTCTCGACTCCCGCCTGCAAAAGTGTCTTGCTTCCGCCTGCTGCAGCACGTCCACAAACCTCACTCCTTCAGCTCCGCACATCGATCGTAAAGATATATTTGATCACCAACCAAGAACATACTTTGTTCGTCTCCAAGCCAGTTGTTTATACCCGCCCTTGGTTGACGACCCCTTCCTGTATCTGCGCTTTTCATTCTATCGCCACGATACCAACTTTCGAGAACTGTAATACCTGCAAGCAGCCCGCCGGACGGATACTCGCCATTCCGAAGGACTCTGAATCTCGACTTAACGGAGCATAACCTCGGAGACGCATCGCCCGGAGTTGCTTACGCCAAACAAAAGTCTACCGCAGCCAACGTTCGGTATGGCCTCGACTCAATACCGCAATTCCTACTACCAGAACAACAACGAACAATCCAGGCGGGACCAGCGTGCGCGATCAAGTGAAGGCACAGTCAGCACCACTATGAGTTCAGCATCCGGCCGCGAATCTGCTGCCACCCATGTTACCGAAGCCCCGACCTACTCCAAGAAGATCGTCGTCGTAGGCGACGGAGGCTGCGGCAAGACCTGCTTGCTTATCAGCTACAGCCAAGGTTACTTCCCGGAGGTAAGATATGCAATCTGCGCGCATGCTCCTGGCAGCCCAAAATGTCACAGCACTGACGAACATTTGACAGAAATACGTGCCTACGGTTTTCGAGAACTACATTACCTACCCCACGCATCCTCCCACTGGTAAGACGGTGGAGCTCGCTTTGTGGGACACCGCCGGCCAGGAGGAATACGATCGCCTTCGCCCACTTTCATACCCGGAGACCGACTTGATCTTTGTGTGCTTCGCCATCGATTGTCCCAATTCGCTAGACAATGTCCTGGATAAGGTAGGCTAGACACCAATGCAGCTTCCTTTGACCCTTTCGTCTCTCATGCTAATCTCTCTCTCTTTAGTGGTACCCTGAAGTTCTCCACTTCTGCCCGTACACTCCGCTCGTGCTGGTTGGCCTCAAGTCAGATTTGCGCTACAAGAAGACCTGCATCGATATGCTCAAGACCCAGGGTCTCACGCCTGTTACTACCGAGCAAGGCATGGCTGTAGCGAAGAAGATGGGCGCACAGTACATGGAGTGCAGTAGCAAGGAGATGCGAGGTGTCGACGAGATCTTCGAGCAAGCCATTCTGACCGTTGTTGCCAACGACCGTAAAACTATCGAAGCCTCGGCCGTTTCTCAGAACACATCGAGCGAAGGACGAGCGAACGCACCCGGAGTGATGGCCCCCAAGAGGAAGAAGAGGTCTAAGTGTCAGATCCTGTGAGCCACTCTCTTCTTTGGAGACGTGCCTGCCGGCTGGCCGGGGCGACTGGCCAGCCAGGAATCGCAGGCGTACACACCCAGATACAAAGTTGTAATGACCCTCGAATGAACTCTTCCACCCTTCATTTACTGCTCATTATTTTATGACCTTACCGATTCATGAACGGACATGCCGTTGGCGAAGCACTTTCTGGCTTGGCATTTAAAGAGGTGTTTCTTCGGAGTGTGGCTTAGTCTCGGAGAGCTATGGTCGTGCACCACCGAGGCCGTTTGAAGACATGTCACCGCGAGGGTCAAGGTGTCAAGGTGCACATGTATTGAGGCATGAATTTGGTTACTTGCTTGGCACGCTGGTAGAGATTTTCTGGTGACCGTATCTTCAACCCCTTCATACTTTCCCCCCCTTCTCTTTTTTTCGTTCTGGCTGTAACTTTTCTTCTGCGTTGCTGCTCTCGTGTCGAGCGGTATATGATTCTCCCGACTTTGTTCGGGTTTGGGATAGGAACATAAAAAGAATCCACGATATATACACATCTAGTCTCTGAAGACATTGTTGATCCATTTGTGACTTGCAAGATACCTAGTTCCGAAGACACTTTGAATTTTGGGTTTTCGATGCTGTGATCGAGATCATACCGCCAAGTTGTTGGAGCCGGTCACAATCTGTGCGGTTGTTTATAGTTATAGACCGTAGTCGTCTCGTATTTGAGTTGTAGGCCGTTCTGGCTCGCGTTCCACGATTCTTAGGGTTCAGTCGTTCGATCTTCCTCGTCTTCTTCTTGTTGATCACATTGTTGCTGCTGCTGCTGCTGCTGCTGCTGCTGCGTCGACGCCGCCTTGCCTTGATCACTGCCCTCCTCATTCTTATTCATGACACCCTCGAACTGCGACCACAAGGCCTCAACCGACGAGAACTCGTTGCCGACCTGTTGCCGAGACGATGCGGGGTCAGCCTTGACTCAGCTACCACGCCTACGGCTGACACCTGGAAGGGGACAAGAAGGGAGGGGGGGGGGGGTGCGACGGAGCCGTGATGACCGCCTCCAGCGACCGGTTCAGCTTGTTGATGTTCGGCCAAGACGTGCTCGAAGCCTCTGCCGAAAATGGTCAGCCACCCAAGGACAAAGGAGCGCATCCCGCAGATGATGGAAGAAGGTGTGTTGAACGAGGAGAAAGGTTGGAGGGCTGCAGACCGATGGCAATCTCCCCAATGAGCGCCTCTCCGCTGCTGCTCAAAGTACGTCTTCTCGCCGCGAGACTCCATTGTCGAGCGCCGTGGCTCCATGATCGCGTGTCGGTTTCGCAGGCCAGCC